>JALIZH010011037.1:0-117424 GCA_030522465.1 Rhipicephalus appendiculatus
CTAGGCCAGCCGTAGTGCGGTTACAGCTTAATTTCTACCACATGGTGTTCTTTATGTGCACCTAGATCTAAATGCCAGGAATGCCTGTATTTCGCCCCTATTGCAATGTGACCGCCATTGCTTGGAGGCGCACCCTTTTCGATTAGAGCTATACGAATCTTTTTTCTTCGGGAATATATGTAAGGTTCATAATCAGGGATACTTCTATTTTTATTCACTTACATTGCTATTGTTCTCATTCACTAGAAATTTCTGCCTTACTTCTGAATCAGAAACAATGAAAGCTGCATAGATTCAAATTTTTTACGTACTGCTATTTCCTTTTCTTCTAGATGGAACGGTTTATTATGAGCTTCGGGTCAGGAACGCTTACGTTTCATCCGTCCCTGACCGACGCTGTGGAAGGCGCTTCAATCGCGTCGCTGGTGCTGGAATATTTACTTACAGCCCAGAGTGTCAGAATCTAACTATGCCACGCAAATGAATCCGTAACAGTCTAGGCTGGACAGCACTTTATTGACTAGCTGCGGATTTTCCTGCCTAACGACAACTATGGTGCCATCTACTTTTGCTTTACATACGTCGACATAATAAAATAGAGACAAAGAAGGGTTCTTTTCATGTCGCTCACATTAAGTGTCTCATCCGAAAGGCGTAGTGTGCGATATGACACCAGTTTGTCGGGGCAGTATTTTTTGCATGGCCTGCTCCTTCCTTAAGGTTGAGTATTGGACTGTTTGGTGCAGCGTAATTGGGCGTTTCACCGCGCAAGGAACGAGGACGACAACGAAAGACACGCACAGCCATGCGAGCGTCTTTCATTATCGGCATTGTTTCTTGCGCTGTGAAACATCGAATTTTGCCTTTTCATAACTGTTCCAGCCTTGCGCATGTGGTCTGGCTTCGTAATTATACAGTGGTTGCTTTGCTTGGCTCCTAAAACGAAGGTCACTCGATTCCGACTGCAGCGCTCGCATTCCGACGCAGACGAAACGCTAGTGGTCCGTGTGCGTAGCTCAGGGCCGCACGTTACAGTACCCCAAGTGAAAGAACGTTGCGGAGCCAGCCATTAAGGCGTGCCTCGTAATGGTATGGGCTCTGTGGGCGCATAAAATCCCATATTATTATTATTATTATTATTATTATTATTATTATTATGCATGCCATGTCACAAGCTGCATATCTACGTTATGTAATCTAAGCAAAATAACTTGGAGGATGCATGATCTTCGACTTCAAGAGTAGAACGCGATAGCGTGATCGGACCCCGCGTGCATCGTCTTCTCAATTCCTAGCATCGCTTCGGTTTTCGGTCCGTACCTCAACCAAGCCGCAAAGAAACAACTGTCTGTGAACGTAACATTGGCCGTTTTAAACTATCTGAGAGGGCGTACAGCATGTAGAGCTGCGCAGTGCCCACTACGCCATAATTCTTCCTTTTGCGAAGCAGTGAAAGGCCCACTACGCAGTCGTAAGACTGCACGCGAACCTATGCAGTGACTCACTTTGCTGATGATTTTGCAGCTTATGATGATCAAATATGTTTGAGCGTTTAGTAATGGGTGGGCCTTCAAAACATCTGCTCGTTGTGCCATTGATATGTCTGGACGCCTAGCGCCATTCTGCCCTTGTGCCACCTGCTTACCAAGCAGAAGGCATGCATTCGATTGTCACGCGAGCAGACAATTTTTGTTATTTATTTATTTGCATCTTTCTCAATATTTTTCGGTCACTGCAAACGATGATTTTTGCTCAAAACCAGAAACACCGGTGCCGACACAAGAATTCCTGCAAAACGAACTTTTTTACGCTATTGCGTAAAAGGGCTAGAAGAAAAGGAACTGGTGCTGTGCAGTCATACAGACCAATATTTACTCCCCAAAGAAATCAGATGGCCGACATGTCCAAGAAATTGAGGGGGAGGGCAACAGTTTAGTCTCCAGTTTAAAAGGGAACAATGGAGGGACCAATCGCAGCAATTGCTCTCGTCACGCCGTCGCTGGTCTGCTGCGGTAAGTAGCAGGAAAATATGCACCCATCCACATATCTGTCCAAGCGACACATTGTCTTGCCACCGCACTAAAGTCAATTACGTCAGCATCCGATTAGAACAGGTGCGTAGCGACAAATTTTTTTCGGGGTGCAGTGTTAAAGCATAATTTTTATATTTTTCACGTGAGTGTATCTATATGTACTATCCGCGTCAAATGAGACCCAAACAGCGGCAAGCATTCGCAGTGGTGTAGTGCGCGCCGTCCAGTTATCACCACTGAGAGGCGCGCGCATCCGGGTCGGCAGCACTTCGCATACATGCGCGCCTGGCCATAGTGATAACTGGACGGCGCGCACTATACCACTGCGAATGCTTGCCGCTGTTCGGGTTTCATTTGACGCGGATAGTACGTGTAGATGTGTTCATGCAAAGCTTAAAACTTTCGGGGGATAGGTTGTCGAAAGCTCACTGCACTGCACTCCGCCCCCTGCTACGCCAATTGCTGATAACAAAAGCAGTGCTGGCTGACCATATACGGTTTAGGTAGCCGGAACACAAGAAGGTTAGTCAGTCAGTCTGCAAGGGCTGTGTTTCTTCGCCAAACAGATAGAGCGGTGGTGAGAATATGGACATGGCCAAAAAGCTGCAGCTACTGCAACGATTACACACCGTCTCCCCCGTAGGAAAAATGACAGGGTTCTAAAACGCAAAGATAGAAGAAAAAGGATACATGTGTCTACAGGCACCGGAACACGCGCTCGCTATTTTGTGCGTTAAAAATGGTGGGTCTTCGTAACGAACACTCAAAGGAGCAGCATTGGGAATATGTTCAAAACCGATCAAGCACAACATGCGTCATGTCAACGCAGGCCAGCCATACACTTTAAGATGGAGTGAGGAATGTGCACAGACAAACCGGAAATCGTACTGCACAAACGGCGACAGCAGATGATGTGACGTGATTTTAATAAACGCTGAATAACTTAATAAACTAATGCATCGCCGCTGTATCGAAAGTTTTAATAAACTTGGTTCAACCTTATTCTGAAAAAAATGAGAGGCACTAAATACATTGCGCTGACGCCTGTGCTGCATCCACTTGGCATTTTTAGGCTGAATCCTGCCAAACGCACCATAGGTGGGATGCGTGGCCGCTAGCGTTGAATACGTGCACGTCGTGGTGACTACAAGTCTTGTAAAAAAAATCACCGCCATATCCACAAAGTGAATGATGTTAGAGGAGCTTGCTCGGAGATGATCGGGTAACCCGCGAATCCTCCGTACACATCTCCTACGATCATATATAGACGTGACAACGTTGTTATATATACCTTACATACATAACGTGTGGTCGAGTAAGTCGTGCTTGAAGCGCGCGTCGACGCCGCCTACGTCAGGTAGCGACCGCTTTTGGCGCTTGGCCGCGGCATCCCGCGCCCGCACTTCTTCGGGGTTCTCTTGCCGCGGCTTCCGTTTTTCTTCTGCTTCGCGACCTGTTACCGCAGGGTCCGCTTGACGGCGCGCCCGCTTCGCTTCTGCTTCGCTGGCGCGCAGCTCCGGGTTTGCTTGACGGCGAGCCCTCTTCGCTTCTGCTTCGCTGTCCCGCAGCTCCGGCTTTGCTTGACGGCGAGCATTATTCGCTTCCATTTCGCTGGCCCGCAGCTCCGGGTTTCTTGACGGTGCGCCCGCTTCACTTCTGCTTCGCTGGCCCGCAGCTCCGGCTTTGCTTGACGGCGAGCATTCTTCGCTTCTGCTTCGCTGCCCGCAGCTCCGGGTTTGTTTGACGGTGAGCCCTCTTCGCTTCGGCCTCCCGGGCTGTCACCGCAGAGTCTTGGCTGCGAGCCCGAGCTGCTGCTGCGTTGCGAGCCCGCCGCGCTGCCTTGGCTTCGGCGGTGTTCATGCGGCCGAGCGGTAACGAAAAGTGTTCAGTGCGTGAGCGAAGATATAGGAAGCGCACGTGCCGAGGAGTTGTGTGCGTCGCCTTGAGGGGCGCCACCATCTAGTGAGAATTCTTGAAATCAGCGGAGTAGTGTACAACCCGGCGCCGCCGGACAAGGCGCGAGCATAAGCTTGCCGAGCAAGCTCCTCAAATAGTTTAAATGCGATTACTTCATGAGATATTTCCATTTAGCTGCTACAACAGAAGTGGTACGCCTAGAGTTGAACTACAGGTCGAAATGGGTCGATGGTATTGAGTGGCTGACACCAACATGTAGCAGGGGACGGATAACTTGGTACAGCCAATGCTGATGATCGGGGACACAGAATATTCAACCCAAAAGGGCAACGAAAAGCAACATGGCATGATACGAGACAAGTTTTCTCAGGCTCACCATTTTTTTCTTGCCCCTTCATATAGGCTCTACGCTTCATCAATAATTTTTTATGGGTGTATTGGTTAATTATAGAGCAAGGAAGCGAGAGGGGAAATAGGCATTCACGGGAGAAACTACACGCACAGGCCAGCATTCGACACTGTGTCAGCTTCTTGAAACACGCATTTGCACTGCGAAAGCCGAGTCAGCCGCACTGCATCAGGACTCTGTACTTAAACAAGCTTTTTGGCGCCGTTAACACCAAATTTGCCCAAGCCATACTTTTGTACTGCACTTCCCAGATTGATCGCACAAGACCAATGGTAGACGCTTGTCCGGAAATCGCGGGAGCCGCTCTTTGTCATAGTCGTGATGGTACATGGGCCCCCTTCATATATTCCGGAAAATTATGCGACACTGAATGCTGATACAATATTTTCAAACGGGAGCTCCTCGCCGTCTTTCTTTGCAGTGAAGCATGTCAGGCATTTTTTCGAAGAGCGGCCATTGATCTTTGTCGCAGACTGCACCTGAAGCGCTTGTTCGTTTCAGCTTTACGTTTCTACAGTGCCCTCCATACTTATAGAGCTCCGACAGCTTTCTTTCATCGCCGAAATCAAGAAAGACGTACGCGGTGTCAAAGGCAACACTAAACGGGTCATGAAATACTTTTACAAGTAATCATCGGATAACCTCACTATTTGAGTTTATTTCACCCCGAATGGAAGCGTCATTGAGAGGGATGACACAGGGAATGAACTTAGGCCGTGTCACAACCTTGAGCTGTCGTGCTGAAACCCAGTCGCGCTGTCCCGTTGTAATTCCTGTGAGCTATCATATATTCCTTGGAACCGGGTCGGCGGCAAGCTTGAGGGCCAAGGTAAGTTGACGGGGGTCAGCCGCTGTGATACAGGGGTTACTGTGGTCACCTGCAGACCAGATGGTCGTGGGTTCGATCCCGAACACGACGGTCGCATTGCAGTGGAGGCGAAATGCTAGAAGCCCAGCCCGTCTTCTGTGCACGTCAGTGCACACTGGAGAATATCGAAGTTTATGCTGATGGATCGTAATGTTTTGTTTTTGCTATTAAGCTGAGAGGTTAATCTTAGGTGATATTAGAACGTCGCCCCAAGTTCCTTAATATACGGTGTACCACATATGTGGGACAAGGAAAGATACCATTATGGCGATCCCTCTTTTAAGTACTGATACTATCTCCTTCAGGCGCACATTATGATGCACTGTCCCGAAAGGTCTAAATTTCGCACAACATAATTCTAAGGCACTCGTTATTACATTCCAAGAAAGAAAATGAAGAAATATGTTGTTTCTTGAGAGATATCCTAATTAATCTTAATTAGCGTATAATTAAATATTTAATTATTCTGCAACAACTCATGTACGATTTTTACAAGAAAGGAAGGTAATCTTAGGCTCAAAATACACACGCAGTTCGTTTTTGGCTCTGTTCATTTTGAGCAAAGAAAAATAATATTTAGGAAGTTGGTTCTGGAACGCGGCTCGTCCAGTGACCAGTCAAACATCGTAGTGTTTTCATAAAAGTGATCGGCTGCATTCGTATGCAGCACATTGGGGTCAAGGGAAGACGCGTTGACTATGCAAAAGGTTCAATTATTGCTATGCGCAATGTATCTTGCCCTTTATTTACCACTAGTCCCAGGAACTGGCAAAAACAAGTCGCGTCCACATATGTGGACGCTGCGCCTGAAGGGGCTATTGTAGGACGTTGTTAATGTTTGATACTAATGTAAAATGTAACAGAACAAGCCTAGTGCTTGATTGTGCAATGTGCTTTCTCTGATAGAATTTCTCATCGCTTTCAGTTTCGTCGGCTTTCTTCTCGTCCGAATACCTGTCGGCTAACAAGTCCATGTACCGCTCACCGTTCTAGGCTTCTTTCATAGAGTAATCAAGTTGATGAAATGAGGCCACTCGTCATCGTCGTCATTGTCGCCGGCGACGCTCCGTCCCCCCTGTTGTCTCGTCCTCTGTCCTTGCGGTGCCAGGGGCACCCTGCAGACCACTTCCGGGATCCGCGGTTGACTGGCCGCACACCATCGACTCGTCACACGGCTTGCCTCGCTAGGAAGTCGTAGCTGCAACTAGTGACTGGCGTCTTCACCAATAGGCGGCAGGCCAAGCCCTTCCTTGTTGCTCTAGTGTCCCCGAAAATGCTGGGCAAGGCTGTCCTGAAGACCAACAGCAATTCGATGCTTGGATGCCAAAGCTGTTATTCACATCCGGGTAGCGTGAAAGAAACCCGGGTCGTAGCTCAACTGGCGACGCGGCACTGTCGGGCCCTCACATTGCCTGCGTCACTTAGCGAGCAGATCTCGTCTCCACACCCCTAGGCTGCAGTTAAGCCAGGGCAGCCATGACTGCTACACCCAGCAGCACATGGTAGTGATGCGCTGAGCGCCTAGCACCGATGACGTCACACGCACCTCTACCTCATGTGAACTTCGCGTTGTTAACTTGCTTTCCTCTTCCATGACGTCCCTCGGGCGGCTTTCGAATAATAAGTATTATTTATTTTTTTATTCACAGGCATGTAGACGCACCTTTGCTAATCGGGAAACGAAGTATACACATTGAAATCATACTTCACAAGCGCTCAAGCGCAGGACGCTGGGAACATGCTGGTGTAATTCTTTTCAGTCACCAGGCCTTGCACAAGACATATCCAAGACCTGGTGACTGCTTCTCAATTTTCCGTTGCCGGCATTTCTACCATCACCTTGTTTACCTTACTTTTCGTCATAACTTCGTTGAAAATTTTAGCGTAAACGTATTCTGAAAAAAATGAAGGACACTTTGTACATTCCAAAGTGTGTTCGGCGAAAGCGTGTGGCCATTCCACTGACGGAAAGACAGATGGAAAGACCGACGGACGGACGGACAGACGGACATCCGGACGGACGGACGGACAGACGGACATCCGGACGGACGGATGGACACACGGACATCCGGACGGACGGATGGACGGACATCCAAACGGACGGACGGACGGACGGACGGACATCCGGACGGACGGACGGACGGACATCCGGACGGACGGACGGACAGACGGACGGACAGACGGACATCCGGATGGACGGACATCCGGCAGAACGGACGGACAGACGGACATCCGGACGCACGGACGGATGGACATCCGGACGGACGGACGGACATCCGGATGGACGGATGGACAGACGGACATCCGGACGCACGGACGGACGGACGGACAGACGGACATCCGGACGGACGGACAAACGGACATCCGGGCGGACGGACATCCGGACGGACGGGCAACCGGACGGACGGACGGACAGACGGACATCCGGACGGACGGACATCCGGACGGACGGACAGACGGACATCCGGACGGACGGACGGACATCCAAACGGACGGACGGACGGACATCCGGACAGACGGACATCTGGACGGACGGACGGACATCCGGACGGACGGACGGACAGAGGGACATCCGGACATCCGGACGGACGGACGGACACCGGACGCCGGACGGACACCGGACGGACGTGAGCATGAGACATTAAAGGCTTTCGCCTTAAAATTCTACAACGCGAAGATTACCGGCTCCAGCTGCGTACACTCCGCTGTGCTTCCGCATAGCGTGAGCTTCTTGCTGTGCTCCCGTGACGATGCTTACATCAGGATCTCCTCTTCTTCTACTTGTATTTTCCTTTTGTTCGGCGTTGACATGTGCTCTCGCGTTCGGAGACGTTTTTTGTCTGTTGCTTGGCAATTACCGTGTGCCGACGTCACAGGCATGTAGGCGCACCTTTGCTCATCGGGAAACGAAGTATACACATTGAAATCATACTTCACAAGCGCTCAAGCGCAGGACGCTGGGAACATGCTCGTGTAATTCTTTTCAGTCACCAGGCCTTGCACAAGACATATCCAAGGCCTGGTGACTGCTTCTCAATTTTCCGTTGCCGGCATTTCTACCATCACCTTGCTTACCTTACACCGGACGGACGTGAGCATGAGACATTAAAGGCTTTCGCCTTAAAATTCTACAACGCGAAGATTACCGGCTCCAGCTGCGTACACTCCGCTGTGCTTCCGCATAGCGTGAGCTTCTTGCTGTGCTCCCGTGACGATGCTTACATCAGGATCTCCTCTTCTTCTACTGCTATTTTCCTTTTGTTCGGCGTTCACATGTGCTCTCGCGTTCGGAGACGTTTTTCGTCTGTTTCTTGGCAATTACCGTGTGCCGACGTCCAGCAATAGAGCAAAGAATAGAAATCAAAGCATTGTACAGTGTTTCCTAGGTATTACGTTACCTTGAATGCATCCATGCATTTCATAACCAGTCTGGTAACCTCACTCATATAAATAATTTTTTGTCTGAAATGTATTTGTCTACGTTGACAAAGCATTGTTTGTAGCTCTCCAAAGTACTGTTTTGAAATCCGCTGTCAGGGTTGTGTACGTGTTAATTATAGCAACAGAACATTATTTAGTACTGCCATTAGATGCAAAGGATTTCTTAGCGAACGAAAAGCACTTTGATCGTTTCTGTCTGTCTCTCTGTCTGTCTGTCTGTCTGTCTGCACGCCTACCTCTTGGTGCTTTCGAGGTCGTCCACTTGACATCGTAAGTGCAAAACTTTGCGTAGGAAGACGTGAGTGTATGACGAACACTATTCGCAGGTCATGGCAGAAGTAACGTGACACCCCTGTAGCGTACGTCATGAAATGCTTTCCACCAGTCATGTGTGGCCCATACCAGCGCACCACGAGCTGTGCTATACGGGTATGTGTAACACCTGATTCCCAGTGTTTATCAACCTAGACTTTGGAAATCTTAACACATCATCGTGAAGGAAACCGTCTCGCAGATGGTGCGGTGTCCCCGTCGGCGGCGTTATTGAAGGAGGAAGTATTATCATGGAAGTGAACTAAATTCCATGATCGGACGAGAATAAAATCCAGGACATCTGAATAGCAGTCAAACATTGTACCATAGATGCATGGATGGATAAGAAACTGTATTGATAGCCGTGAGGTGCAAAACGCTGGTTACAGCGTGTACAATCCACTTTGGTGCTACTGTAATAGCGTTACACATATGCAGCAGGGAAGCGTTGCGCGAACACGACTAATATTAATATCTCGGGTTTTATGTCCCAAAACCACGATATGATTATGAGAGACGCCGTAGTGGAGTGCTCCGATAAGTTTGACCACCTGGTGTTCTTTAACGTGCACTGACATCGCACAGTAGACGGGTTTCTACCATTTCACCTCCATCCAAATGCGACCGCCGCGGCTGGGATCGAACCTGCGACCTTGGGGTCAGCAACCGAGAACGCTAGCCGTTATACCACCGCGGCGGACACGCGAACACGACTACGGCAGCTACTTCTCATATCCATTTCATCGCACCGTAGCGTCTACTTCGTGGTTATAAAACTGGTGTCTTTGCTCTCACGTGAGCGTCGACATTACGTCACACCGTGAGCTGGTGGGCACAGGGTATGTGCACTACTAGTCAATTTACAAAACGATGCCGATACTCTTCCCAACAAATGGCTCAGCACAAAAAACAAAAACAAAAAATCCCGCACAGGCTACTCGCTACTGCTTCACATGCAATTCATTCCCACAATGCGTGGGATATGTAGGATATTAACGCGATAGCGTTAAAGAGCTCGTGTCGCAGAAATTCCGCCGTCGGCATCCGCGTTGTTAGTTGTGAGCGAAAAATCATCATCTTGTCCGTGACCGAAAAATTGAGAAAGATGCAAATAAAATAAATAATAAAAATCGCCGGGTCCATGTGAGGATTGAACCCAGGCCGTCTGCATGGCAAGCAGGTGTTCTACCACCCAGCCATGCCTCTGCTTCGAAATACAGTGAAAATGACTTGCTCTGCTTGGCAATGCAGTGAAAATAACTTTCGTACATTGCCATCGGGCGTAAACATGTGACTACCATAACAATTTGCAGTAGAAAACAGCGCTACGAGACGGGACGAAGAAAGGACACAAACCATTCTTCGTTCCGTCTTGTAACGCTGTTTTCTACTTGAAATCATGAACGAACCAGCCGAAATGCGTACCCTACTATAAATATTTCGTAGTTTAAAGGCGGCCACCCATTACAAAAGGCACACATCTTACTGCGTGTATTCCCTTAACGCCACGCAGTAGGTGCATAGCAAGTATGCACTACGTGGTTGAAGTACGCACTCGGGACAGGATATCGCTATCGCGTTCGACTCTTAAAGGCGAAGCTTAAGGGCCCCCCATTTTTTTTAAATGCGAAGCATTTCTTAGCGAACTTCGGCGACTTTGAGCGTATCTATCTATCTATCTATCTAGCTATCTATCTAGCCGCCTACGACTTTGTGCTCTCCTGGCCATATCGTTAATGGGATTTATACCAAATTTGGTATGGCATAACACGACTGTATGACGAACATAAATGGCTGGTCATATCATGAATATCATGACTAGCTTGTCATGAAAAACATGATTTACATGCCAAGCTCATGACGCGCTCGCGGCCGTTTCGTTAGCTTGATTTACACCAAATTTGGTATTGAGTGGCATGACTGCATGGCGAACACAAATGACAGGTGGCAATATGGAAATCATGACTTGTTATGAGCGACATGACTTGCATGCCACGCTCATGGCGTGCTCGCGGCCGTTTCGTTAGCTTGAGATACACCAAATTTGGTATTGAGTGACATGACTGTATGGCGAACATAAATGACAAGTGGCAATATGGAAATCATGACAAGTCATGAGCGACATGACTTGCATTCCACGCTCATGGCGCGCTCGCGGTTGTTTTGTCAGATTGATATACACCAAACTTGGTATTGACTGACGTGACTGTATGACGAACATAAATGACAAGTGGTAATATGGAAATCATGACTTGTCATGTGCGACATGACTTGCATGCCACGCTCATGGCGTGCTCGCGGCCGTTTCGTTAGCTTGAGATACACCAAATTTGGTACTGAGTGACATGACTGTATCACGAACATAAATGACAGGTCCTAACATGTAAAACATGACATGCAAATTATGTAAAGCATGATTTGCTCCTTCCCGGCTGCTTCGCATTACATCGATTCCCACAGTGCGTGGGATCTGCCGGCTTTTTTTCGCTGTAATTTCCTTCTATAATGCATTCGTCGTGTAAATTGTTGAAGAGAACTTGTTGAAGTACTTACACGAGCAATTAGGCGCATGTGTATATGCGAAAAAAAATAGAAAATGGTTGATGTTACGCAGGCTGAAGACTATGGGATGGTTTATTGTTTTTGTTCAGCCTCAACTCCATTACTTTGGTAATTAATGCAGTGTACATCGCCCAATAGACGCATGTGCGAAGGCAGCGTTGTGATAGCGGGTGTATTCATGCCATATACAAAGTTATGGTTCTCGGGCGCATTGAAATGGTGGCTTTATTGGGCTTGCGATACTGTCGTTTCGACGGTATTACAAGTTCAACATTTATATTTCGTCAGTGTCACAACATCACTTCGGCGTCATTTAACTGGCGGTGGTCGCTTGACAGACTCCGCGGCAAACAACCGTAAGGCAAAATTATATGCGAGAAATGGTCACTGATAAGTAGGGTGGGTGCGTAGTTCTCGTAAACGTGTATGGGAGACTCGGGAAGATTGGGAAACTTTTCACAATTATATTTTTAGTCTTTTTGAACTTGAACGCATAACGATGTTTCAGTGGTGATAGTACAGGTCTTAACAAGCTGCAGAACTTCTGAGACGCACTGTTTCCTATGGCTTCTGGTGCAGCTGTAAAAAAAGTAGTTTGTGATGGCTAAAATTTGTCCCACTCCACCACATCTATGAGTGGAGTGGAACATCACCTGGAAGGAGTGAGACATATGTAACACAATGATCGAAGTGTCTTCAGTGACCATTATAAGCGGATAGTTCAACATCAAACATTAAATGGGGTTGCAAAAACATCGCACCACCGATAGTTTCTGACACTGGCTGCTTCATCACAACACCGTTATTGGTAAAGTCCCCATATCTTCCTTAGGAGGAAAGAAGAACTGAGAGCTCTTTTCTTTGTTCCGCAGGAACTGCGCACTGACGCTGACATGTTATTACAGCTCTTCACTTTAGCCATGTAATGAACACCAATTCTTTTTAGTAAAACTGGAAAGAAAACGTCGCCTTTTGTCACTTGAATATATTCATTAGGCCACCTTATTTCCGAAATCTCATGCCAGTCACCATCAAAGCTTTACATATCGTTGTCAGACTCGTCAAAGCCAACGTCAAGTCGTCTTCTTCACATGAAGAACAGCAATAATTCAGTAAACGCCATATCTTTTTTGAATGGGCTGTGGCGGCAGTCTTGACTGTGCTGCGCTCTGTTTTTTAAGACTGTCGTGCAGACCTCTGGGAATTCTTGTTCAGTCGTATGCTTCCCTATGTACATGTAAGGGTTTTTGTCTCACCGTTTTTTTTTCTTTTTGCTATGTGTAACGCGGTATGGCAGTAGGATAGAGAGGAATGGGACAGTGTCGCGTTCCTCACTCAACTCAACTGTGCCATTCCTCCCCAACTAGGTATCGCATATTAAACAACATTCAGTGGCTAAACTTCAGTCTTGGTTACTATACTTTCGCTTTGAAAAAGTACAGCGCTAATGCGTGTTTTCGGAAAACATAATATTAGCGCCCACAAAGCGGTTGAAATCTGAGAGCGTCACAACTGTGATAGCAGAAACTCACTTTTGGCACGTGCAAAAGGCGACTTCTCGTTACAAAAATCTGCATTAGCGGAAGACACCCGCCATTAAATCCATGCAATCGGTCTTTTAGCACCATTTCATCGGTCATTGGTGAACGTCTTTGAAAAAGTGCAGGTGAGATATACGCGATGTCCCATTCCTAGAACCGTTCCGCACCTCCCGAGTCTCCCCTACTAATCCCTTAATGCAGTACCACCTTAGGTTTCCCGAAAGGAACCATTCGGATTTGGGACAAGACCGTAATGTGTTCAGCTACTAAGTCCGTTAGCCAGAAAGAAGCACAATAGCATCACCGCAGATGGATAGGTGTAGGTCAACACCAAATGTGAATGAATTCTTTCTCGTATCCAGAGTTTGCGCGTGGAAAATAGGACAAAGAGAGTGAGTGCATGGAACAAGCGCTGACTTAAAACTGCAATTTAATGAAAAAATCATGGCGCTAAGTGTCGCAGTGAATCTATACCAGCTCGCCCAGTACAACACTGTACTTTAGTTCATCTAGAGTTTGCACTGTAATTGATGTCGATGCAACATACGACGGCTTCCTTCTGACAACGTGTTACCTGGCCTAGGAAGGAACGATTGGACTCATTGGTGTCTGCGCAGTTCAACACTCTTTATTCAAAATAGAAGTAGAGGTCGCAAAGTAATGGTGATAGGCAGGGTGGCAAAAAAGAAGGAAGATCATAAGCTCTTCGACGCTAGAGACGCTGCGGAGATAGTGCACGTGTAACTAAGGTAGTGGTGTCTTTAGTTCCTGCCGACTTTATAATGAGGAAGAGGTGTTGCCTCCCTTGAAATAGAATATGGCCTTGGTTATGGCTATTTCAATGGCTTACAAAAGCATTCACAGAAAAGCCTAGGTCAGCTGGGACTTACGACTGTTAATTGCGAAGTAAGAACGCATGACTTGACTCAGCGAATAGTTGACCACCGCACCAGACTTGGTATAAGTCGCTGCCTTGAGAAAACCTAGCGAAGACACAACCATCTTCATTTTATTAGCCATGTATACCGCCACCAAGGTGGCCGGAAGGCAGGAGGGCCAAAGACGCAGGCAGATTATTTTTTTGATGATTGCACCTACTTGATCTGAAGTGAGGCCCGGGCACGCAGCTGTGGTGCAGTGTCACTCGGGGCTCTTTATGAGTGAGTGAGTAAAAACTTTATTGACAATGCCCGGCGGAATTGTACGGGGCGGGGCTACAAGCACCCCAGCCTAGGTGACGGCCTCGAGTCCTTAGACACGGGCGGCTTCCTGGGCGTGCCGGACGGCCCACAGTTGGTCGGCGAGGTCATGGCTGAGCAGAGCCGCCTCCCATCACGCCTCGCGGTTCGAAACTGCCACGTCTACCCGGTTCGTAGGGGACTGCTGCTCGCTACCGGTACACTCCCACAGCATGTGCTGCAGCGTCGCTCTGGCTCCGCACACTTTACAGTCGTCAGACGTATAAATGTCTGGATAACAGAGGCGCAGGATCACTGGGTTTGGGTACGTGTGTGTCTGTAGTTGTCTCCAGGCAACCTCCTGTTTCTTGTTTAGTTTGTCGTGGGGTGGTGGATATTTGCATCTGTTCAATCTGTAGTGTTGTGTGATGTCTCTGAAAGTGGTCATGCGATCCCCCCCCACGTCCACTCCCGCATCGTGCTCGAGGTTTGTGAGACATAAGGACTGCCGGCAGGCGCCACAGCTCGGCGTGCAAGGCCTCGAGCGGCGGCGTGGGCAGTCGCGTTGCCCGCGAGCGGAGGGTCCGTGTGGGCGGGGGGTCCATACGAGGAAACTGTCATTTTTGCGGCAAATGTTGCCTTCACGAATTTTGAGAATATGTGCCGCTTCGCGGGAGATCCGGCCGCTGGCGTAGTTACGTATGGCCGCCTGAGAGTCGCCTATGATCCTCTGAAATGGCAAAAATATTTCAGGGGGGGGGGGGCACGTGCCCGGTCTGCCACCCCCTGGCTAAGCCGCTGACTCTGGCCGTTAGCCTCACTTGTCTTCGTATTCGATAGGAGAAATCAGAACTGCATCTTCTAACGATCATCTTCTGCAACGTGCAGACATTCTGTAGTGATAGGCCTCTGGCAGTGAAATGTTCCTTACGCTATGCTGCTCGAATATGCTTAACGGTGTGCGTTGTATCAGTACCACCTGATAAACGATGCAATTGTCTGATTATGATACTTAACGAAATGATGTACATAGGCTTACTTTCTGCTCGCTAGATACAGCGTGATTTAGCGATATCTGTTTGGTGCAGCTGCAATAGTCAAAAGAAACTCAAACGGCCCCTCAGATAATACGGTGGTGAAATCCGTCGGGTGTGCCTAATTCATTATCATTGGCGCAATCATGGCCATCTTCGGAGCTTGTCCATCATAATGGAGCTTACAGTAGTTAATGTGGCAAGTAAGATATGTGCCTCATTTACCTGTCGCTTTAATAATGTCGCCACAGTGGGCATTGCTATTTAAAAAAGGAACACCGTCGAACACAGAACGAAACTCCACTAGAATTATCAGCATTTATAGGTAACATGACTGTCGGCATCGTTTATGTTAAAGTGAGGAAGAAAATGAAATTCTCGAGTAAAAAATTTCGCAGTCCTAATTGTCCTGTCTGATGAGCCGCTGACAATAGGGATGGTAAACGTAGAAAGAGGGTTGTTGTCCTATTACTCTTTTAAAGTAAGTTTTACAGGCTAGAATGGGTCCTGTATGAACAGAAGAATTTCTCACGCGGAGGTCGTAGTATTCGTGGTGCCCTGGAAAAAAAAAAGAAAACAGAGCCAGATTCAGGAACGTACCATGTGTTCAATCCTCAAATGCTTCGAACACACACACACACACACGCATATATATATATATATATATATATATATATATATATATATATGATAAAAAGAACTTCTCGCTACTGTAATAACCATTGTGAGACACTTCGAGAGTACCGAAGAATAGGAACCAAGATAATCATTTATTTTCTCCTAAAAGCTTCGGCTAGCAGTGCACGCTTCTTTGGAGGACGTAAGCGTGATGGCACAACCCGCAGCAGAAGGCACCTCACCAAGTTTAGGGGCCAAACGCGAATATAAAAAAAATCTAACAGAAAGTACTAACCAAGGAAGCGACAGGGACAATTGCTTTGCTAGGGTGCTCGTAAGCGGCAGCAAAACGAGGGAGGGAAACAAAAGCGTAAAGGAAGAATGAAAGACTGAGAACAGCCGGAAGCGCGCGGGTTATCCCTTTATTTTCCTGATGTGTTAGACATGAAGGGCGGCCTGAGTATGCGACCAAGTAACAGATGAATTGCCGCTTTTACACATCAGGCACACGAAAAAAGTCACAGTTTCGTCGCAAGGCCGAAGCAATGAATGCGATAGCAACAAATTGGCATTTCACGTGAGGAACGGCAAGCAGAACGAAACTTCGAGCACACTGCTCAAGCGCAAAGCACGCACGAAACATACGCACAGGTATACACAGGACGAGCGCGAACTAACAAGTGTCACAGTTGTTACTTCACTGTGTTTGCTTTCGGAAACGGGACCTCTGCAGCGAGCGAAGTGACCTTTGTGCGCTCTCTAACCTAAACGCAATCTTTCCGATGAAAGCACACGACGTAAAACTGCCCCGATCCCCCCCCACCCCAAGATAAGCGCGCGAGCGCGCGCAGGCAAAGGCGACTACGCCCTGCAGGCCGAAGTTCAAGGGGAGCCAGCGCATCGCAACGAGTGGGGCGCCGAGCGCGCACTTTGGCCATCTTACTTTCTTCGTGGCTTTTTTATATATGTATAAATACACATATACGGAGTATGACGGCGAAAAGCAGCCGAGAGTGTCCATATAATTGCTATCCCAATAAAAGAAAAAGGTTCAGATGTTTCGCTGGTTGGCCCGCGGCGCCGGGCCGTATCCGCACGAGAAAAAGACACATACGATCCGCTCTAGCTTTCAGAAACTTCGGTCACGATGCAAGGATATAAGTGTCTCGCCCCTTGTATTTCATGCAGAAACAAAATAATTATGAATATGACAGAAAAATATCATCGAAATAAAAAGGGAATCATAAAGACACGCAAACGGAATTAAAAACCAAAGGATAAAAAATTTGGCAGATCCCAAGTACCATGGGAATCGATGTTATGCGAAGGATGCGGAGGCAAGGTGACTGGGTTGTAATTTTCTTATTGAGCGAAAGGTTATGAAATGACGTTGAAGATATGTACAAAGGTTGTGCGCACAGACATATGTTGAACAGTCGCGTATGTTTCATATAACCAGTTGTTTACAGTTGCGTAACGATGTCAACAAAAACATGGGTATAACCTACACCAGAAGCGGTAATCTGATATGTAGAACTTGTGTTTGCGAAGATGGTAGCCTTTGATAGTGCTTCGTGGACCATCTAATGTAGATGACGCTTAAGTATACAATTGACGATAACCCGACATGACACCTGTCTCATGGGAGTACATGTGTAATGTTTATAAAATAAGATAGCGAGCACTGGAACCACAGGCGACGTTTCACCAATATTACGCCGGCATATGACCTTTTTCCAAAGCAGTTCCGAGAGCTGGCGTGGCTCTGTGGTAGAATACTTGATTGCGACGCACATTGCTTGGGTTCGATTCCTGCTGGGACCCTGATATTTATTATTTGCATTCGTCGGGTGAACGCTGCCGACGTCAGTTTTTCTTAACGCTCCCGCTTTTAAATTACTAATATCTGTCATCGCTGTTCCTGGATAGGCAAAAATTGTCAAACACCTGTGGCGCATACCCGCATAGCGCGGCCCATGGTATACGGGCATGTGCCACACGTGTCGGCAGGAAAGCGTTTGACGACGTATACGACAAGATTTCCACGTTATTCATGTCATGACCAGCCAGACATATACATCAATACCTCTTACCCTCCCATACAAATTTTGGTATAGTCCAAGTTAAGGAGGGGATCACGAGAGAACCCAGACGTAGGCGGCTAGATAGATAGATTGATAGATACGTAGAGAGAAACTCAAAAGCGCTTACAGTACGCAAAGAAATGCTCCGCATTTAAAAAGGATGAAAAGAAGGCAGGCAAGAACACGCGCTGGTTGACGCATGTAGCACCGATTGCCTCTTTTTTCACGCCCTCGCTCGTTTATATATCATCCCGTGCGTCCAAGCTCACGTATGTATATATAAATTAATTAATTAATTCCGTTTATGAAGTCAGACAGGCCACAGAGAGTCGACTACTCTGACCATTTTGAAGTGGCTGCATATTATACAGTTTACCCGAGGGGTTGCGGCAGAGTACATGAGGATTAAATTTGCCTCTGATGTCCTATCTTTATAACCGTGTTTCCCTTCCATTGTGACCCTTCGTTACAAAGTGTGAGCGCGCTCAATTGCATCGTCAATGATTTTTTCTGTGTAGTTCTGACGCAAGAAGGCTTCTCTGAATTCTTATGAGTGGGTGGCAAGTTGTGCCATTTCAGAGGAAATTCTTCTGTATCGGTGGCGCGAGAGTCACCTGTTTTGCAGTAATGGGGGTTATTTCTATGAAAACGTAAACATTGTTGTGGGTCAGTGGATTTTTTAACTAGGGAAGTGCAGATCCTGGTGTTATTGACCAATACAGCGACATCCCAGAAATGAACGCTCTCCTGCGAGCACGTGTGCGTAAATGCTGTCGAAGGGTGCAGGAAGTTGAGATCAGAGATAAACTTTGAAAGGTTATGCTCACTTTCAGCCCACACGAAGAATAAATTATCAAGAAAACATTGGAAAAATATCAGTTTGGATAGAGAACTGTCCAGGAAAGGAATCACTAAAGATGCCATCAAGATATTTGCATAGTTTGGGGCCATTTTGGTTCTCATTGCAGTTCCACTGACATGGAAGTATTGTTTGCGGATAATTCAAAGTGGTGATTATGATTAAGAAAAAACTTTAGGGGCACCTCTAGAGCGCTTTCATCGCACTCACTCGTATATTAACTTCTTTTCTATAGGCTGTGATTGTGGCGTCGATTCCTTCGGTGTACAGGGATTACACATCTATGGTGACGGAATAGCTTCCTGCTGTGCTAGTACAATGTTTCAGAGTCTTCAAAGAAGTGGCTGGTATCTTTAATTATGATGACAATGATTCTGGAATGAAGCTAATTAGAGAAACGATGACACCAGAGATTTTCTTAGTGGGGGGTGTCATTGCTAGAACCTATATGTCAGCCGGGATTGTTAATCTTGTGAATTTTAGGTGGGATATAGATGTGACCAGGAGAGGAGTTGACATCACTTTAAGCATAACATGCGTTATATTACAGCTTCTCCGTACTGAGGTTAACGAACTTTTAATTTCTCTTTCATGTTCTTCTGTGGTATCACAAGGGCATTTTTTGTAGAAAATTTCATGTGACAGTCGGGGAAGCCCTTCCTTCATGTAGTCAAGCCTGTCGAGAACAACCACGATGCCACCCTTTTTGCCAGGTTTGACAAGATGCTCTGGCTGTGGCTTAAGCTGGGCAAAGCCTGGACGTTCATGCCTGGCCAAATGTTGCGAATGGGCCAGTGTTTTTGATAATTCCTAATTATATCCCCTCTCACGGCTGAAATATACACGTCTAAACATTTATCTCGGTGCTTGCTTGGAGTCAATGATTTATGGCAAAATCAGTTTGCTTGTGCGCTGCTTCGGCCATAAAATATGGCAAAGATGTTCAAACCTTTTTTTACTATACTATGTAAGGTAAGGCTATGCTACGTTCTGCTAGCCTACCTCGATAGCCATGTCGTTAGAACGCTCGTCTTCTGACCTTACGTAGGCGGGTTGCGATCCCGCTTCGCAAAAAATTGTTTTTCTCCAACAACTTCTCTGTTTTGCTTTATTTCTCTCTTCTTCTTTCTCTCTTTCTCTCTCACTTTATTCGTTCTCTAGCTAGCAGTGTTATTGCATCCCGCGTTGGTCCAATCGACGAACTTGTCCTGGGAGCGAAGCCAAAGATGAAGAAGACGACGAAGAAACCCATGCCGGTTCATGATGATGATGATCATGATGATGATTTTTCTTCACGCGTCACGGAGCAATGCTCGGCTTAAATGGCTCTGCTGGTAGAATTTGCGGGCGTTCGAAAACGAACACTGCCTGTAATCTGATCTCTGTAACTCAGAGAGCGTGTCAGTGTTCTCTCAGAACAGGTGCGGAATTTGGTTGATTTTTAGCCTGCGGCTGCACCTGTATCTTTTGTACGAGAAATCCACAAGCTGATGAATGCGTTTTACAAAAGTCCTTGCACGCCCCAAAGAACCTTCCACTAGAAGCTTCAATGGGGCGTGCACGTGGCGCCTGCACTAAGCAGACTCGTGCTCCTAGGCAACATTTTACCTTTGTTTGACACACCCAGTGCCCAAAGGTGATTTTCATGGAGGCATGTGTCAACGCTTAAGCATTATCACTTAAGCATCGTGTGCATGCAACTATCTTTGTCCAAACTGTCCAAGTTTAACCTTAAAAACGGAATATTGTCCTAGACAGTGCCTGCCTGTCATATTAAATGATCAGTAAATGTCTTTGCTATCGGCCTTGGTAAAAAGGAGAAATGAGAAATAATTTTTGGACAAACATCACCTCACGAAGACCGAACTTCTCTTCTTAAGAAAGTGTTCATCCAAAAAAAGAAAAAAAGTTCATCACCTAAAATAAAAAAAAGAAACAGAAACTAAAGCATGATAGCGTTGCCGCGCCCTTCGTTCATTCCCGAACATAGACGCTTCAGTACTGCTGCAACACATGTTCGGTGGAGACATAGGCTGAGCCTAGTAAATTTGTCCGATGCGACTTTTTTTTTTGACGATAAGTGCAAGGTTCTTGCTATGTAATTTTCTGCCACCAGCGGAAAATCGACTCCACAACACCGTTACAAAAATATAGAGAACCTTTCCAGGCAACTGAGACTTCGATTGTGCCACCATGAAAATTCATAGGGTCACAAAATTATTAGCCAGATTCTGTGAAACGGTATTCGTTTTTGGATTTTTTTTTTTTGGCGGCGTTCTCTACGGGCGTCGTATAGGTTTCGTTGAGAAAAAAAAAAGAAACATGACCTCCTCGTTGACGTCGCCTTTTTCCTCCGGCACCTCACCACTTGAATCGCCACATATGCTTTCGAGAATCATGAGCACCAAAAGCTGCCAGAACGAACGAAACAAGTGGGCGGTAACGTGTACGCCCAAGTGAGACGGACGAAACGGGAATATCCGTTGTTTTGATACTTCGTTCGGTTAGCCAGCTTACCGGCGTAAACGAGCTTACTGTTGCACGGCTCAAGGTGGGAGTTCTGAGTTAAAAGTAAATGAAGCGCAGGGAAGGAGCCACCAATGAGCCTGCATGCTCGGTGATCGTGGTTCGACGTATTCAAGCACGGGTCGCATGCGAAGAAATGAATGGTAGGAAAGGCGTATCTGTCACGCCATAACTGAAACCGAAACTGAAACCGAATCCACTTGACCGATAACTACTTTGGCGGCGTAACACCGACAAGTTAGCTCCGGCCCCTGTAACTTTTAGGGGTGACGCTCCTTAGGGTGTGGGTCTATCCCTCCTCAGTAGTAGTAGTGGTAGGTAGGTAGCCACGTATAGTGGAATGTACCCACTCCACGTGATAAGGATGACGATGACGCAGTACAGTGGAATCTACCCACTACACGTGATAACGATGAAGTATAAGCGCGTTCCAGTATAGTGGAATGTACCCACTACAGGTGATAACGATGACGATGACGCTGATGACCATGAAGTATAAGCGCGTTCCAGACCACACATTCTCTTTCTGCCATGGATGAAAACGATCGAGCTTCGCCCACTCATCATCATTCACTTCGTGGATATGGCGTGATTTTTTCTCTACTGCCACGGATTGTTGTCCCCGAGTGTAGGTAATGATTGGCTAGTAAATTGATAAGCTCGCGCAAGTTTACCTGCCGACTACTTTTAACGGGCAGGCTTTCAGCGCGTAAGCCCCTTACTAATTTAAAACATTTCGCGGATACTGGCAATTTGAAAATAATGGAATCGCGAAATATGTAAGCGACATTGACGATAGCCCAAAGTGCTTCGTTGAGCCTTGGTAAAGTCAAAATCTGCAAATCTGTGTAGACTGAAATATTAAATAGCGTTAGTCATATCTGATGAAATTCATTACCCAGCAAAGCCTGATCCTCATATAAACACTATCAAGGACCGATTTATTGGTGTACGGATTGCACGTGAGTGTTTGGTGGTCAAATACGGCTGCACAACAATGCGCGGATTGCAGCGTGCTTTTCTAGGGAAATATCCTGGCTTGGGATGGAACTAACGCAAAGACTTTCATTGAAAGTCAAATGGTGTTTCAGAAATAGGTATTGGAAAAGAGCAATGACGATTAAAATAGTTCAAGTGAAGCCACATCTGCTTCTTAGTTGGCAATAAAAAAAATGGCGTTGTGAAGTTCTGTTCTTTCAGTTGCGCTTTTCAATTCATAGACACCACTTTCGACAACCAACAGGATCCAATCAATACAGCTTACAAGCCTGATGTTCATGTTCATACAGTGGGCAAATACATTCAAAAGAAAGAAATACTGAGCCAATATTATCTGTGAAGGTGGACGACCAGCAAATCTACACGTTGCACAAGGTTCCCCCGTACATAATGCGCCGAAAGACTTTCTCCCCGTCATCGTATTCCAGCGCCACTAAAACAGTTCCAGCGCAGAAAGGCAGAAGGTGAGGGTGGCCGAATACCCGTGCTTTCGTCACTGCCCCATTTACTTTGAGCGAGAGAGAAACAGAAACGAACTTGCGTGGAGGGAAGAACGTAAATCATTTGTGTTGCTCATGTCTCGAGCAATGAGGCTTTTCCTTTGCTAAGGCCGGTGGGACGCGTCTTTCGTTAGGCTTATGGTTGCGCTACGCCCTCTTTACTTCGTAGTGGGCGGGGAATATTTACGCACGCCACTGTTAGGCAAGGCGAAGCAGCGCTACGTTTGATATAGGAATGTCTCTGATCACGAGAAATTTTTTTCAGCGCCGCACACGCTCGCTGAACTTGCCAATATTACGGGATCTAACGGTCTCACATGCCACCATATATGTAGTGCAACATGCGAGTCAATATTTCCGCCTAGATCGAGATAATATGGATTCGGAGCTGCGGGGCACCCAGACCAATATGATTGGTTATTTCGCTGACAACGCTCTTGAGTCTGAAGAGTTCAATCACACCAAAATATCATCCTTGTTGTTGCAGTAGACTTCTCAATCTTCTGGTCCTCCTCACAGCAATAAGTCCTCTAATAAAGTCATTTCTACAAGCTGCGTCATTGAAGGTTTCAAATGCTGTATTTTGGCCCCGCGGTGTTTTGTGTTCGCTGCTTTTGGAAGCGCCAGCATCATTTAGATATTCGTGCCATACCAATAAACTACCTGTGAGTTGATATGCCAGGAACAATTCCGACCACATGCAACTTCTTTTTTCCACTAATGCAAGTAAACGATACAGCCCGGACTGAACTTTGCGAAAACAAGGTTTATCTACTCATTTACATCATTTATAACGTTTCTTCTATCATATACCGGAGTGTAAAGGAAATCAGTACGAGTGGAAAACAAACCAAAGTAACGGCTGCTTTGTACTGTCAGAGGGGAAAAAACGATGCAGCAATTTACCAAAGAGAAAAACCTGAGAACAATATTGACCGAAATTCAACCTGAATTATGACGTTCACAGTCGAGAACACGAAAAGGATAGAAGAATTTCAGGAGTACTTATCGCAAGATATGATGCTGATCCCGTGACATTCCATAATGAATATGCTTCTTTTGATAAAGCTGGGAGGCGTGCCACCGCATTAAACCTAAATGCTCGAACTGAGCAGGGCTTTGCTATAAATACTCAGTTGTACTGCTGTGATTCTACAGCACAGCTTCTTTACTCCGATGGCTACCATGCGCTCGGGAACTTTCGTGGTTCGAATGAAACACAGAAGTTCCCTAGCGCATAGGTTGTAACACTCCGTTACAACCTTATAATAGATACAAGCTCGGCCCGTAAAACCGCGGTACGCTTGCCTATCACCTATGTAGGAGAACGCGGCAGGCTGGTTTCCTATCGAATTTTGCGTAATTATCCTGTGCTAACGTCAGAGCCACACCTATCGAAGACTAAGCATTCGTCATCCCTACCTAAAGCTCGACTTTTGACTTGGAAGTAATGTCATAACCTCTGATGACATTTGCCAAGACGTTCAAGATTTCAAAAACCGGCGGCATGAATGAGCGACGTCTTTGTGGGAACACCAACTATCTGAAACACGCGAAAAAAGATTGACGTCATGGAGATCAGCCAGTGTGATTGCAAGGGACACCTATGCAAATTTTCTCCTGGGTGGGACTGTGATGGGCCATAGGCGGCGCTTGTATTTGTGCTGAAATTGTAATCAACTACAGTGAATAGGAAAATCTGTTTTTACAACGTAAGAATGAATTGAGAGCACGTACAATGTGTTAGTGACTCGACCTTAAAAACGGCGCACGAATCGTCGATTGCCACGAAGAGCACTCTTTCAACTGCTCGGAAGGTGTCTGAAAAACCAAGCAAAAGAAATGATTAACATTTTTAACAGTTTTCTTACCGATCTATACCGTGCACAAATTACATTACAACATCCGTTACTCTAACACATTTTTCAAATTTATGGTTAATAACGCCAAACCGGGAGGCTTGCAGTTGCTTTCCAGTAAGCAGATTGCGTATTCAGGAGAAGTTAACTATAGATCATGGAAGTTCGTGGGCCATTTTTCATTACGAGGCTCAAATGCTGAGCCGCTCAAGCTCAGCAAGAGAAGCTGAGTGCTGAAATCTTCGACCACTGAATAGAGAATGTTATTTGCTGGAAAAAATATTAAGGTAGGCTTAGGTAAACACACAGAGAGGGCGCCGTTGCACCTAATATTTAAAGAAATGTTGTAAGAACGGCTTTTTGGGTTGACATTCACACGCCCCTGACTAAAATCGGAGCAGAGAGACGCGCCTTGTAGAAGGATGGAAAACGGTTCAGTGTATGCATGTCCAGCAGAATCGCGTCACCTATATCACAACGTCGATAAAACAAGAACTAAGATGCATACGACGTGAAGTAGCCACGGTCGTTTCGTCAACATGAACTACACAGGGTTAAGGATTTACGCCTAACAAATATTGCCCTGTACTGGACAACACGTGCTGTCAGGCAGTATTTGCTGGCGGTCGGTAGCAAAGGTTAAAGTGTGTTAGCCACCATCTAGTGTAGGCAGATTTGCCGTTGCTTAAAAAGTACTGGCTCGTTGCGGCTAACTGTTCGTTCATGTGGACTTCACTACTGACTCATATTTTCGCAAGACGTGCCTCCTATTGGCTATTACAGCATAACACTTGTATGTGTTCGCTTGACGTCAGCTAGAGTTGGCTAACTTTTAGTGTTGCTTTGCGCTTGCGTAACTGTCATTTCTTCACCGGCTGCTGTCGACGACTAGAAGCGATAATCGCGAATACTTCGTAAGCGCACTGATATCTTTGTAGTAAAAATTGCGTACTCATTTCTATCACTCTTGCACCTGTATTCTTTGGCACTGGTTGACTCCGCCTAAAGACACCGCTTTTGATATTCATGACAGCGCACCGAAGCGCGCTGTTTTCCCGAATAAAACAAACGTCTGCGTTAGAATCTGTGTCTCCACGTTTCGTCTGAGTACAGTTTTTTAATTATAACAGGGTTGTCGACGTCTCTCGTACACAGAGTCAGTAATTTACGATACATGCATGAGAACCAGCTCTCAGATGAGGTCCTCGTGCGCAGCAAAAAAAAAAAAAAAACAAGCACGTTAACTGACTTCTAGATTGATGGCTGCATAAGATTGTCATTTCTGGGTTACGTATGCGTGCTTGTTGGTCGTTTTGAAGTCAGTAAAAAATCAAGCACCTCAGACTGCACGCACAAGGCTTTTTAAAGGCAATGTCACAGTCAAAAAGGATCTGTGAAATAAGATCTGGAAGGATGTAAATGGCAGTATGAAAAGTTATTGAAACCTTTGTAGAACGTCCAAGTGAGAGAAAAATAATGAGGATATCAGTCGTCGATGCCAAAATGTTAATTGTCGTACGCAGTTTACGATCTCTTGCTGAATGCGGTTATATTGTCTGTAACATCGTGCTGGCACAATTGAGATCCTGATTACTTTGAACGAGCACATAATTTATCCCCACCTCTCTGGAATAGAGTCATCCGGTCCCTGTGCTGCGTATCAAGTACTCCAAGTATTCGAAGGTCACATCTGCGAACAAAAAACATACGAGTCCAGCAGAAGGTAGGTAGCGGCTATACAAACACTCACCTGCTTTCTCCCAGGAAGAGGCATCTGTTGAATGTAATGGACAATGGTCTGACAGACACGAGTCGATCTACCACGCATCTATGATGTCCTCTGTGAGTTGTTTTGTACCTCCATAGTGGCTCGAACTGGTTCATGAACTTAAATAAAAATAAATCAATATATATATATATATATATATATATATATATATATATATATATATATATATATATATATATATATATATATATATATATATATATATATATAAAGCAGTTTTCTTTAGCTTGAGGCCATGGCAGGCTGCTTGGATGTCTTTTCACGTATAAGTCACATGATTCTGTTATCCCAGTACGACGAGTGCTCTATAAAAACTGCTGTGTCCGTTTTTAGGAATGTCCAAGCACGCGTGGGCATTTATCGATTTGCCAATATCGATGTCTCACCGCCAGTCGGGCTCCCGAATACTACACACGCACTGCCGTAGTCGCTAATCAACTGATAGTGGAAATAAATGGCATGAGCATTTTAACATAAACTGATCCTGACATTTATCATTAGTAGCTTGATGTGGGCGAGTTGGTGTAACATACTGGAAGAAATAACGTTGCGCCAGTCTGTTGTAAGTGTTCCTTTCTCGTCCTCGTGTTGTTTGCGCAACGTTATTTCTTCCAGCATTTATAATTAATGCATTTCGACATCATGCACAGTTTTCATGGCTGTCAAAATAATGTGAACTTCGGCTAGTGAAACTAGACTGCCCAGCTCTATGATCAAGAGTGTACACACTCAGAAAATGAAATAACTTTTTCTGTTAATTATGCCAAGAGGTTTATTAGCAGAGAATGCGGGAGAGTGGGCAGCGATCTCCGGCGTTCGGCAGCAATCACGAGCTCTGGCCGATGGCGATGCCGCTGAGGCACAGAGCAATGCCACTGTGACCACAATTCTTCACTACAATCGCACTCCGTAGAAAAAGGCGCCATCCTGCCGGCTTAGGGTGAAGAAACAGCTATTGGGTCGTAGTGCGGCTTGAGGCTAGAGAAGTGCACAATTAGGGGCCGCGATAGCTTTGATCTGTCGATAGCGTGATGGGCTCCACGAGGTCATTGATGGTGCAAAGCTTCCGGTGGCATATAAAAAGGCGTTTATTGAAAATAAACAACAGCCCGAATCCGTGGGTCGCAGCTATACCGCGTGGTTGTAAAGCACAAGAGTTCTTTGTCTCTCCTTCGTGGCTCTTGTTCCAATATGTACTGCTAGTACTATAAAGGCTTCACTTCAAGGCAACACTAAACACGCATTTATGGCACAACGTAATGAACGTACCCGCATGCATATCTATAACAAAAGCACAATTATTTAAACAATTCTAGTAGACCTCACATTAAAGCAGGCTGCATTATTGAGATGATAACTTGTCCACTAATAGTTGTGTTTCACAAGCTGGAGTTTCAAAAAAAAAAAAGGATAACTGTAGAACTGTTCGGTGCGAAATGAGATGAGCCCTGTCAAGCGGTCAAAGTTCGGGGACTGCTTGCCTAACGCAGATGATTACGACGTTTTAAGCGAAACAGACCTAGATACAGCTGATGAAAAGCTTTTACGCAAATTCACGTAGACTTGCGGCGATGGTGTTCCCTACTTTACAACCAGTAAGTTTAGGAAGGGGAGGAAGGCGTGTGTTAATAATGAACTGCTCAGCCAAATAAGGAAACATAACCTTACAATGAACTTGTTGAATGAAGGTCTACCGAAGCACCGTAAGCTCAAAGGACACTTACAAAGTGGGCCAAAAAATATTCACTTAACAAAATCGGAGTTACGGTAATTTAGTGTACTTTTCTCAGGGCAAATTGAACGAATATTAAATCGGTAATTGGTCACGTGCACTAACCATTTGCCAAGCCAGAATAAAGCCGTATGGATTAGGAAGGTACGGAGCACCTTCAGGCTTTAATTGGCTTTTTCTTACACCTCTTTCTAAGAATATGCATACACGGAGAATCGTATCGTATGAGCGCATCACCGTCTTAGATCTGTATAGTGAAAGTTAAGTAATTTCCGTCTTATAATTAACTAAATACTGAATAACAGTAAATTCATCGATGTGTAAAGCATACAAATTGATTCAGGCAAATATGTTATTGATATTAAATAAACCGACATAGGTAATATTTTTAACGTGTGCCATAGAACAGAAGTACATCCAAGTCAAATGCCATATGCGAAAGGACCAGTTGTGTAAAAGAAGGCAGACAGCCACTATCCTTCCAGATGTTATATTATTCCGATTCTGGCAGCTTTAGAAACGATTAGAGAAGGTAATTCATTAATGACATACATCCTGCGCTGACAGATACAAGATGATTATACCGAGTACAACATGATTTTCGGTTAATTAAAGCAGCAGAGCATACGCACCTTGCAGAAAAAAATACAGTCGTGAAATTCACTTTTAGGTTTGTTTCTATACTTCACTAAAGCTTTGAATAGCCGTAGTCATCAGAACATTTATAGGAAGTTTATCAGTATGATACCAGGATTGACGAGCACGCGTTAATATGGTCGCAGCTACGACGCCGCTCACATTATCACGTGAATAACGAAAACGCAACCTTTCCTCAGGCAGTGTAATTCGTTTGCTTCAAGGGAGCGTCCTATACCCGCTTCTCTTTTCTTTTACAGTAATGATATATCATCATACAGTAAAGACCTGATGGGTATGTGCACAATTTAAGCAGACAAAACGGGCATTTTTTTTTTGCTAGAAGCGCGACTGATAAGTTTACAAATCATGCCACCATTACTGTAGATAATAAGCGGCAATTTTAAAGGCTCGTTTTTCTTCGTTAGACACAATAATCATGAGAACTAACAGACAATAATGCCAAGGAAAAGTGTAGGGTATGTTATTAGTAGTTAATGTAACGTAAATGTGAAGAAAGAAAAGTGGATTGAAAAGATAACTTGCCATGAGCAGGGACCGAACCTTCGACCATCGAATAACGCGTCCGACGCTCCACCAACGAATCTACCACAGCGGCTCTGCCCACGTCCACTATGTGGCGTATACAGGGTGTTTCAAGAAATGTGTCCACTATTTTTTTTAAAAAATCAGCAAAATGCGGTATTTGCTCGATGTCCTCACTTATGCTTTTTCTGTAGCGGCAGGCATCTTAAGATGCCTTGAAGACATGATTTGCGACAGTAATTAAGAAAGTTAAATTAATTAACTTTTTAATTAGCGGAGTTAGGTGGTTAAGTCCAATGGAAGAATTAAAGTCCTTCATGTGAAGAACCCACTTCAGCTTTGAGATTTTGAGAAAGCGGCCTCTATTAATTATTGTGGCGTAATGAAATTCAGGGCAAATTCAATGGCGAAACCGAAAACCCAACCACCGATGAGCGCAACAAGCAGACGACTAGAATGACGTCACTGTTCAAGACAACGGTTACAGAAGGTGCAGTTCTTCCCCGTTCGTTAACGTATGTGCGTCATGCGTGCTACTACTGCAAGCGCAGCCCACACACTCACACCAAGAAGTCGGTTGATGGTTGATATAATGACGTTCACTGATTGTGGATGTCTCGCACGAATATGGTAGTCGCGCTCTTCCGCGTCTCGGTTTCTGTTTGGCCGCTGAATTTCGGGAGAAATTCGTTACTTCGCAATAATTCATAGAGGCCACTTTTTTCGAAATCTCAAAGCTGAAATAGGTTCTTCGCATGAAGGACTTCAATTCTCCCATTGGACTTAACCACCTAACTCTACTAATTAAAAAGTTTATTAATTTAACTTTCTTAATTAGTGTCCCAAATCATGTCTTCAACCATCCTAAGATGCCTGCCGCTACAGAAAAAGCAATTGTGAAGACAGCGAGCAAATGCCGCATTTTCCTGATTTTTTTAAAAAATAGTGGACACATTTCTTGAAACACCCTGTATATGTGCATTTAAACGTGTGCATTTAAACGTATGTGCGTTTAAACATACAATTCTGACAGTGGACAAGAAATATGTTTAGCATTTACACTAAGGCTACCCTGCCTAGAGTGCAAGTTACGATGAGCATTACACATCGCAATAAAGTTATTACCGTAGCGAAAGTTGCAAAGCAGCTGCCATTGTGAGCCGTATACTGTCTTGACTTTTGAAGAAAAACTGTTCCTTGCTATAATATGTTTTATGTATAAAATTCGTACCTAACATACCGCGTGAACAAGAAAAGTGCACCAGGCAATTCAAGAAATTGCGCCGTCGGTTTTTGTGGCATTTTCGACGTCGTCGGTTGCGAGCGATAAATCAGCGTTGTATGTGTGGTACGCAGCGGAAGGGGGTGTGGTACAACATGTGGTTGCCCTGGCAAATCTACTTTCGTTCGAGGCCCTACGGAACTTGATATCTCCACAACTGCAGCGTCAGCGAGGCTGATGTATGCTGCCGAGTGTGAGGTGCACCGGTATACTACACGCGCATCGTCGCTAGTATTGGTCGACTTCGCCCAAATAAGCCGAGAATAACCAGCAGCCTGAGAAAACTCAAGGACCACGGCCAATTCATCGCGTATGATGGCACGCCCCCCTAAGAAAGGCCCGCTGCGCGGGATCTGAAACTTACAAGTATGAATGGCCTGCCACTCGCCAGAGGCAGGCCATACCATACCATTTTTGCTGATAATGCTCCAACAAGACTGGTATGAGTCGGGTTGCCACTAACACTGGTATCAGTGTACGCTGCGACAGTCGCATCATCTTGGCAGTCGGCCTTATGCAAGCGGGCCACTTCGACACTCGCCTGGAGGGCAATTGGGCTGGAAAAGCGCCGGCAGGGTAATTATAGTCAAAGCTTTATATTTCAATGATAAAGTCTGCCCTCGCGCTTAAGCGCAGATCTCCAATAAATCATGTAAAACTGTAATGTACAACACGCTCACGTTGCCTTTAACGAGCCCACACTGGTGCAGCAATCCTACGCGGTGAACCAAAGCTACTTTAGTAGTTGAGAAGTCCTAGTGTGGTATATGCAATTCAACATTGCAGTAAAAACATGCAGGCAACACTGCACGACTATACTCGACTCAGCACCGCTAGGCCGCAGATAAGCAGGTTTCACCAGCGAATTTCACCATTACTATAGAAACCAGACTCTTAGCCAAAGCTATCCACTGGTAACAATCAGTGAATAGCAGCATGGACGCTGAGTGAAATTTCATTGTCACCGTTGCGATATTGAATGCGGTAAAAGAAAGTGCAAGTTCCCAAAAAGCACATGACGGCGACGATAAGCACGATGTCGAAGGGTCGAGCATGTGAAGTAGGTCTACCACGTCATCCTTTTATTATTATTATTTAAACATATTCAAAGCACTTGCTAATTTTGAGCATAATGACTTTTGGTAAATACCCCGTTACATTCATCCTGCAGTCATTAGTTAATGTAATCAGGCACATTTTCGGTACGTTAATTTTTCCAAAACATTCATAACATTGCTCAGTCCTGATACGTATAAGGGTAAATAGCGGACCTGGCATGTTGTGGCACGTACGCCAGGTAACCGTTTTAATGAATTCGATGATTCATGCCTAATTATGTCCACCTATCAAGGCCTATGAATGTCCACGTATCAAATCTGACATTGATTCCTAAAACAGAAAGAAGCGTGTAAATACTGAGAGCATGCTTAGGATATCAATTACGACATTTCGTGCAGCAAAAAATTTAGAAGACATTCAAATGCCCTGAAAAATCAACTTACCAGCCTGATATTTGTACCAGCCGTATAAATCGTAACATCAGTAAAAATAAGGACGACTATGGCTACGAGTACATCAGTTTGCATGGTGGTTTATATCCCTGTTCGTATTCTTTCCGTGCACCCAACGTGAAGCTTATCCTGATCGACAGTTTCCTGAGTACAAAATGTGGTCACGTTACTTTCCTGTCTTTTATGCGACACTGTGACGCAGATGTATCTCACTGTTACACTCATAGTGTTCTCTTCATCGACTGTCATGTATTTCTAGCACTTTATGCGTTTAATTATGACTCGACTGCAGAAACCTTGGCACGTCATCGAAGTGTCGACATCAATACTGTACATGGAACATACCAAAAGAAAGATTGACACAATCTGCTTCTAGCACAATGCTGCAAAAATGTGTGCAATTTCTGAAAAACGAGAAAGGTTGAGCAACATCCCGGAAAAGTTATTTGTCCAGGCTTTGATCCGCGAACAGGAGCGAATTCTGTTCATTTAGGGCTTGTTCTACGAATCTGTGGTTGTTAATTTAATCGTTCATGACGCTGCCAACACCCTACGGCGTTCCTCAGAACGTGCTGAGAATAGAAAGAACTTTTCCCACAGACGCACTTGCTGTAAAAATGACCTCGTCTTGGCGACAATCATTGTCTTTTGAATATGGATAACTTACTTGCTTACAGAGTGACGCGTGGACTTGCGCGAACTTAAATGCGGAAGCTATGTCTGCGCGTAGATGTATTGAAGATCCCGCTGAGGAGCTACTTGCGACGAATCTATCATTGGAACAGTATGATCGAACACTAAAAAAACATGGTTGATCCCTCCTTCATAGGAATCGGTATAACACGAAAGTGAAACGTGTTCCTTAAGAAGTAGTTGAATGTTTACTGTACATTGATATAAGAGAGCTTGCACAATGTCTATTGGTGTTTGACAGTTGTAGCGCCGTTTAACGTGGATGCATCCACGTTGATGCTTGCTGGTACATCTGTATCCCGACGACTCGCGTCCATGATCAATGATTAAACAAACCCTCGTGGTCATAGACCACGAGGGTTTGTTTACCCCGGCATAAAACACTTTCGCGTTCAAAATGGCGAAGCTTCCTCTAAAACACGCAAGCCTTGACAGAACGAAACTGGACGATATCAGTTACAGTTTATTGCTCACAAAAAAGTAGTGCAAGATCAACAAATATACAGGCAAGGGTCCGAAAGTAAAGGGACTGTAGGGGGGACCCTCGGTTAATTATACAAGCACTGAGCGTAATAACTAACACAGCAATGAACGGAATTATTGGCAAAATCGAAACATATTAGATAAAATGTTAACGTTCAGATCAGTAGAACATGAAAAAGCGCAGCAAGAATAAGCCCAAGGTACAACAAATAGAAAAAATCAGGCCATATCCACGAAATGAATGATAATGAGTTGAGGAAGCTCGGATCGTTTTCATCCATGGCAGAAAGAGAATATGTGGTCTCGAACGCGCTTATACTTCATGGTCGTCAGCGTCATCGTCATCGTTATCACGTGTAGTGGGTACATTCCACTATACTAGAACGCGCTTATACTTCATCGTTATCACGTGTAGTGGGTACATTCCACTATACTGCGTCATCGCCATCTTTATCACGTGTAGTGGGTACATTCCACTATACCGGAATGCGCTTATACTTCATCGTTATCATGTGTAATGGGTACATTCCACTATACTGCGTCATCATCATCTTTATCACGTGTAGTGGGTACATTCCACTATACCGGAACGCGCTTATACTTCATCGTTATCACGTGTAGTGGGTACATTCCACTATACTGCGTCATCGTAATCTTTATCACGTGGAGTGGGTACATTCCACTACGCGTGGCTACCTACCTACCTACCTACTACTATTACTACAGAGGGGGGGACAGACCCACACCCTAAGGAGCTTCGCCCCTAACATAACCCTATATCCACGAAGTGCATGATGTCATCGCCATAGTTATCACGTGTAGTGGGTACATTCCACTATACTGGAACGCGCTTATACTTCATCGTTATCACGTGTAGTGGGTACATTCCACTATACTGCGTCATCGCCATCTTTATCACGTGTAGTGGGTACATTCCACTATACCGGAACGCGCTTATACTTCATCGTTATCACGTGTAATGAGTACATTCCACTATACTGGAACGCGCTTATACTTAATCGTTATCACGTGTAGTGGGTACATTCCAATATACTGCGTCATCGTGATCTTTATCACGTGGAGTGGGTACATTCCACTATACGTGGCTATCTACCTACCTACTACTACTACGACAACTACAGAGCAGAGACAGACCCACACCCTTAGGAGCTTCGCCCCTAAAAAAGAAAAAGTCGATTTCAAAACAGCCATGGCGTGGGTACACTTAGTGCAGGTAGTAATGCCTAAGCTCATTTTTAAAAAGTGCAAGGGAAACAGGAGATTTGATTGCTGCAGGCAAGTCATTCCAAAGTGAAAATGCAGTGAACGCCGATGTTTTTTTTGCCGTAAAACTATCAACTGTGGGCAACAAAAAATTGTTATTAGGTGCAAATCTCATCACGTTTTTATTCTGCAATAAATCATGTGACATGAATAGAAACGTGAGGTTGTTATGAAGGAGCTTGTGGAATAAGACGTCTATGTTGAACTAGAACAGATGAGTAACAGGCAAGATATTCTAAGAATGGAGTAACACATATGCATTGGATTGTATGGAACTAGCAGTGACGATGCGCACTGACTGATTTTGGATATGTTGTATTGATGACAAGTGAAAAGCGTACGTGTTTCCCCATGAAACAATATCGTATTTGATGTGACCATGAATGAAAGCAAAATACAACGCTAGCAAAGCCTCACGAGAAAAAAAAGTCGGCAGATCCCACGCACTGTGGGAATCGATGTAATGCGAAGCAGCCAGGAAGGAGCAAATCATGCTTTACATAATTTGAATGTCATGTTTTACATGTTACGACCTGTCATTTGTGGTCGTCATACAGTCACGTCGCGATATACCAATTTTGGTGTATGTCAAGCTAACGAACTGGACGCGAGCGCACCATGAGCGTGGCATGCAAGTCATGTCGCACATGACAAGTAATGATTTCCATATTACCACTTGTCATTTATGTTCGTCATACAGTCACGTCACTGAATACCAAGTTTGGTGTATATGAAGCTAACGAAACGGCCGTGAGCACGCGATGAGCGTGGCATGCAAGTCATGTCGCACATGACAAGTCATGATTTTCATATTACCACTTGTCATTTATGTTCGTCATACAGTCATGTCACTCAATCCCAAATTTGGTGTATATCAAGCAAACGAAACGGCCGCGAGCGCGCCATGAGCGTGGCATGTAAATCATACTTTTCATGACAAGTTAGTCATGATTTTCATTATATGACCAGCCATTTATGTTCGTCATACAGTCATGTTATGCCATGCCAAATTTGGTATAAATCCCATTAACGATACGGCCAGGAGAGCACAAAGTCGTAGGCGGCTAGATAGATAGATAGATAGATAGATAGATAGATAGATAGATAGATAGATAGATAGATAGATAGATAGATAGATAGATAGATAGATAGATAGATAGATAGATAGATAGATAGATGGATAGATAGATAGATAGATAGATAGATAGATAGATAGATAGATAGATAGATAGATAGATAGATAGATAGATAGATAGATAGATAGATAGATAGATAGATAGATAGATAGATACGCTCAAAGTCGCCGATGTTCGCTAAGAAATGCTTCGCATATAAAAAAAGGGCGAGCTTTGATCAATGCCCGGATGCCTTACGAAGTCTTATGCTTGAGATGGTGGAAGTGACAGCGAAATGTAACGGTAGGGTCAAGATGTATTCGAAGAAAAGTGACATCATCGCAAGCGGGTATAGAATGAGTCCCAAGTTTTTGTCCGGGAATAAATGTTAAGGGCCTTTAAGCAGTCTTAAACACCATATATTTTGTTTTTAAAAGATTAAGAACTAAATAATTATTGCAACACCAATTCATAATATTACGCACAATATTTAGCCTTGAAGTAAGAACAGTAATAGATTTATCGGATAAAGATATAGTAGTGTCATCGGCATATATAATGCAATGATCGAGAGTGGAGGCGTCAAGAAAATCCCGCAGATCATCATTATATAAAATGAAAAGCAAAGGACCTATAACTCAGCCTTGTGGTACACTCTGGTTAATGCATTTAATGGCCGGGAAAGTGCCCCTTCGTCTACTGTATGTTGTCGGTCAAGCAAATAGTTATTTTTAAATAATTTTAGCGCAGGATCGGTTATACCGTAACTCTCAAGTTTATTAAACAGCGCCTGATAGTTAATCGTGTCAAAAGCTTTAGTGAAGTCTAAGAAAACAGATCCTACTGAAGACTAATCTGGTTGCTTCTAGGTTATGTCTATGCCTTAGATAGTGTATGCTTCTAGGTTGCTTCTAGGTTGTTGATATGCTTTAGGTGGTTCTAGGTTCTTCCTACTTTAATTCACAGCCCAGACAGGTTCGAGTTAAACCAAGACGTGACACGGACGCTGAAGCTGCAGAGACAGAACCTCGCGCTGAAACCAAGTGTTCGCACCTCTCATAGATCTACGCGCATCATCGTTGGCGTAGGCCTTCCATTGCTTTGGGGTCTTCTCGCAGCCGCTGTTGCTTTTATTTTGTCCTAGCATTCTCTCGTTCTACGTGTTCGGTGCCTTCGGGTAGCCGGCGTCGCTTCGTAGACGTTTGTTTGGTCAACTCTTGCGTTCTTCCTTTTTATTGGATGTTGTGTGCAGTGGGATTGACCCAATATCTGTGGCACATAGCCGTTATGATGATAATAGTTTTCAGAGAAGTCGCAGAAATTTCTGTGAAACATAACCGTTTGTTGGCCTAACTGTTGCCTTCTTCATTTAGGTGGCCCAATGGTGAGTAGCGGGATTTACCCAATTTCTGTGGCGCATATCCGTTTAGGATGATGACAGTTGTGGTACGAGGTGAACAGGGAACGGTTTGCTGAACAACTTCGCCCTTAAAATGACCCAGGAAAAAACTGCACCCCTTGGTCTAATTTGTGCGGAAGGGACATAAAAGTAGCGTGCCTAAACTTTTGATTAGGCGCACTGCCGGCCACGACACGTGTCACATTCAGTGCGAAGCAATATTTATTGCCACGCGTGCTGCTTGTCGTATTTTAATGTAACCGGTCCGTTTAGAGATACGCTCCAATCACGGTAACATTTGCGACAACTTAAAACAGCGAGTAACTCTTAATTTATAAGTTCCGTGGCTGTGACAACAATCTTTTATCTTTGAAGCAAAAGTAACAGCGCAAACACACAAGACACCCTACATACATAAGTCGACTGCTGGCAGCAAGCTTCCCCAAGTCGCTTGTGGCTGTAGTTGCTCAGTCTGTGAATCAGATAAAAAAAAACGCTAAGAGGGCGGACGCCGTACGCGGCAGGTCGAGGGCAGTGGTAGTTCTTTATCTGCATAAGATCACCCTTTAGTTTAAAGGTGTACTAACGCGTTTTTGAGAGATTGCAAAAGGGAAATTTTTCGTTTCCTTGGTGTGGAGTGTTCAAACTCTTCGCACACTGTAGTCAGCAAACTCGTATAAAATATTTTCTTTGATTTTGAAGTTTTCGTCGCTGCGCATCAGCAAGCCAAGCCAGCATCAACATTATCCCGACGAGTCAACACAGTTTCACGGAGTTTGCGAATTCTGCGTCCGGCATGCAACCTAAATCACTGAAATCACTGTCGGGGTCACTGGAGAACAATTCACTCATCGTAGTTTACGTCAACTACGAGCAGACGGCTGATCTACCGCTAGTACGTCGCGAATTGTTGTCTCCCCGTGACGTCACTCTGTCCTGCCACGTCATGGAGAAGCCGCCCCCTCGATATCGAAACCGAAAGTGTCTTTTTAAGGTAGCGTTATTAAAAATATATACGATGCAATCCCAGACACCACAGTACTCTTTTTAAGGTGCTCGAAACCCACGTTCTTATTTAAAGCAACAATCCCAACATATCTAAAATTTTTGTCAGTACTCTTTAAAGGGCCCCTCAACAACCACTGAAAAAACGAAGAACGAGCGTCTTATTCTCTCCCACTATCTGCCGTCTTTGCGGCACAATCGTGACGCCAGCTGTTGGTTCACGTGACGTCAGGATAAAATGAGCTCTTGATTGGTCGACATAGGAGAGACATCTGTTGTGAAGTGTCGCCTACGCTGTTTTGCCGTGCAGTCGCACGCCCGTGCTGCCTCGTCTCGCTTGACTATTGTACACGAGAAACTGACTACGCTTTCTGTTCTGCGTTTGCGACTGCGCAAGGGAAGATAACAACGTGTAGTCGAAAAGCGCCAAATACTGACAGGCTCAACGCTTAGTGCTGACATTTCACGTGTTTTACAAAGATATAAGTGGCGAGGAGGAGATAGCGCTTATAGCAAGGGTACTGAAGGCGAGAAAGAAGCTATTGTCTCCCCTTTCTACTCGGTGTGGTTTAGCGGTTTAGTGTTGTTTAGTTGCTGGTACACATGGTGTCCCATTGGCATTGTCTGCGCCGTACATGCTTTCGAAGCTATGCTCCTGCACCTGCTGTGTGAGCAAAGGAGGATGTCAAATCTCACACGGTGTCTCCTACGTCCCGTGCTCCATAGGCGTAGTTTATTCCGTCCCGCTGTCATGTGGTTAGACCTACGTCAGACCATGGCCTCCGAGATGGCGGGCGCGCGGCGGGTTTTGCTCCGGCCGTCCCAATCGCACGGAGAGAGCGTATTTCCCGAGGTGGGCGTGGCCCGCTCTTTTCTCCGCACCGCGGCGCACTTACTTGGGATCGGAAAAGCTGCCGCGCTGTTGGCACAGCTTTAATATGTGGGGTTTAACGTCCCAAAACCACGATATGATTATGAGAGACGCCGTAGTGGAGGACTCCGGAAATTTTGACCATCTGGTGTTCTTTAACGTGCACTGACATCGCACAGTACACGGGCCTCTACCATTTCGCCTCCATCGAAATGCGACCGCCGCGGCCGGGATCGAACCCGCGACCTTCGGGTCAGCAGCCGAGCACCTTAGCCACTGATCCCCCCGAGGCGGACCTTGGCACAGCTTGCATGTGGCGAGGAAAAAAATGGTTTCGCGCTTTTATTAACCTCGCGCTGATTTCGAAATGTCTGGTCAAGGTGTACGAGAGGCCAAGTCAATGCCGGGGCCTATCGATTCTCAAATGGGCTTTTTTTTTTTTTTTGCTGTAGATTTGCGTTATTAGAGCACTTAGAAAAGCGATGCCTCTGCAAGAGATCCGCATGTGCTAGAAACTTACTATACTTCGAAATTTGCGGGCTGGATAGTATGGGGGGCGCTAGCGAAGGAGAAGAAAAAAAAGAACGATGATGAGGCTGGGCGTGATGACGCCCGGGGCTCGCGCTCGCCCTGCCGCTAAAGACCGATCAGTCGTTGCCGGGCCTTCGTAAATTAAACGCGTTTTTCTTGTCGCTTACGTGTTCTCTGAGGGCTTCGGCCGACCACTGGCCCCGAGCCCACAATAGATATGTTGATAATGTTGTAAGCTAGATTTAAGGCCTGCGACGGAAGCAGTCCGTTTGGAAGCAGTATCGCAAAAAGCAGGTATCGGTGCTTGCTTCCTTTGTGCATTTTTTCCTTCGGTGTAACAACATATAGCGAAATGAAAACACACGTACAGCAGCACTCAAATTTTCCATTAGGAACACTTTGTTTATATTTCCTTTATTAACAACTTGAAGGCACTTAATTTCTTCTATACGGAATGCTTTACAGTCACTGTATAACAGGTGAATGCCGTCACAGCAGCGTAAAGAAGTAAAAAAGTGACATCTGCATAAAGGAAGCATTATCCGCACAGAGTGAAGTGGCAGATTGTGGCCTTCATGCAGTCAATATACATCGTAAAACTGAACCGATACGTCTAATTTCCCGGAAATTCATGAAAACTGATCCCAAGCTTCTTTTTGCTATTCGACTTGCAGAAGGGTACGCAGCAGTATGCCATATTCCTGAAATTAAAGAGAAGACACAGGACCTCACAGCATTTTCTCTAACAACAACAAAAAAAGACAGCACTGACAGAGTTTCAGTTATATAGCCGTAAGTAGTCTGTAACTTCAATTAATAAATCACTGCTATTGAACCAAACATTGATTTCCACTTCCACGCCAAAATTTTGTCTTCTTTACGCAGAACGCCAGCGGCACAAGCACGCAAGATAAAAAAACGCCCCCCACCTCCCCGAAGGGAATCGTGAGGAAATGCGAATGCATTTCGCGCGCGCTTCACTCCATTTATATATACGTGCGAGCGAGCGGACGGGAGAATGGGGCGCAGGGAGGAGAGAGAGCGAACGGCGACAGAAGGAGCGGCGAAGCACTGCACCTACCCTCTCTCCACACACGCGGGAGCTCCGCCGAGCTCCCGCGATGCGAGCGCCCTCACACACCAGAGCGCGGTCCTCCTCTCCACTCACTCTCCGCTACTCTTCCCGCACCACCTGCTCCGGTTGCTAGGGGCGAGGATAAGCGCGCGCGCCCCCCAGCTGTTGCTATGGGAGGGAGAGTGAGAGCGGAGAGATAACACCTGCCGGCGCGCGGACACCTCCTCAACCTATCCTCCTCCTCCGCGGACAACGTCGGACAACACCGGATGCCTGACATAGCCCGACTAAGAAATGCATTCGCATTTAAAAACCGCGCAAACGCCGCAGCATGAGCGCGTTACAAAGAAGTAAGGTCGAGCGCACGCTGGAGGGAACGCTAACTGAGCCGACCAAACTCGGCACTCGGCTTCAGCAATCGTCATGCTCTCTCCTCGCGATGCACGCTGGAGGGGAACGCTAACTGAGCCGACCAAACTCGGCACTCGGCATCAGCAATCGTCATGCTCTCTCCTCGCGATGTCCCCGGCACCATCAAGTCTGGCGCGAAAGCTGCGCTCGCATATCGCACAATGCTTCGCACTCGCCCACGAGGCTTCCCCAGTTTCCCTTTCCAACTACCTCCCGTCGCGCCGCAGGAGACAGGGAGGAGGTTGCAGGCGGTCGCCACACGTCTAGACCGTGGTCTAGACTGAAAGTCGCCGGTTCTGCGACGACCACGGACTGGTTACAGGCGCGTTTTGCTCATTTATGATCGATTGATTGATTTGGATGCAGTCGAGAGCACAGTGAATGAACACGATACTGATATTGCCATTGTGCTACCAAAACGTAAGCAAAATCCCGGATGACGAAAAAGGAGGCGATGACAACTCAGGCACTTTCACTGTGAACGACGTGTGCAGTAAATGTAGGTCGGCTAATCGAAGCCTTCAACAATATTCCGGCAAAATTACTTATCATCTTACTTCAGTGACATCACCAGGGCACTCAGTTATCTAGAGCGTAACCGTGCTTCGGTTGACCAACTCATAAATATCCGTACGCGATCAAATAGCAAAACGATGTGTCCCGATAGGAAGGCAATATGATTCAACGACGAAAATTAGCCCAGTTTTTACCCATACTCGTCTCCAGAAAGGAAGAATGCTAGAACGCCCCTGTATATTTCTCAAATCAAGGTATTTCGCACCGAGACAAAACGGACCATAATGAAAAAAAAAAAGTAACAACCACAGACGAATTGATACCTCCTTACAATAACTTATATCAGGAAAATTCAGCAGTTGCCGTGCTTTTTCTCCGTAAATTGGACCAAAATTAATACAGTAACAGAAAAAAAAATATACTTGCCTCCAGTGCATCCAGAAGATCCTGGCGACAATTTTTTTCCTGCTCGTACGCAGAAAAAAAAAACAAAAAACAAAAAAAACATGCGCACGCTGTAATCCCGCGCGCTATGCTTTCTGCCGCGGTCTCCGCTGCCGCCAGAATCCTAGAGTTCCTGTATATGCTACCTTTAGGTAGCAGAGTTGCGCATCTGTTTTCCAAACGCCGCTAGCAACCATGCATTGCGGAGAAGCTGATGCACAGGCCACGCCCGGAAAACATGGCCGCGCCGCCGAAAGCGGTTGCCGTCCACCTAGAATCTATCAAGTCACCGTCTTGGACTCTGTAGCTCGTTAGCTACGAACTGGTGCTTTTATTTGCTTTAGATTCATGTCCTTAAGCTTCGACAGCAAAGTATTTATGTCGATTCAGCACCGTTTCCGAAAAACATACTGAAATAATCGATGCTGTAGGCGTAGCGAGTGGCGATATGGGCCCTCCCGGAATCTCGAAGGACATGTATTACGTGTTTGTCAGTTGTTTTTTATCCTCCATAGATGGCGCCACTTGACTTGGCGGCGGCGGCGCATGTTGTTAGGCACTACGCTACGCCTTTGCGTTATCGCATAGACTAAAAAACGTTTTTGTACTCTCGTGGCACAGTCCCGAGAGCACGTGTTTCCTCTTTCATCGCCGGTCGTTGGTACACCAGGCATGTCGACTGGCGATCGCCTACACGTTTCGTCGATCGGCGGCAGGCTTAAGCAAGTCACCTGCAAAAACAAAGTGCGGCTTCGCCACATAGCTATGGTTGCTAGCCAGGCAAGATGGCGGACCTATGCGCAACTCTGCTCCCGTAGGGAGCATATACAGGAACTCTACAGAATCCCAAGTGAGTGCGCCATCTCGCGGTAGCCGGGCGCGCGACGCGATGTACGTTTTTTTGCTGGGGAGCGCGGCGATTGGGACGGCCGGAGAGAAACCCGCCGCGCGCCCGCCATCTCGGAGGCCATGGTCAGACAAACAGGGAGATGCGTCAACGAGTGGCTCAGGGAACACGCACCAAAGGTTAACAAGATTGCCGATAATGGAGCCCCTCTTATGGCTCGTATAAACTCTTACAGCAATTGTGAAGCGCGATTTCAACAGATTTCAAACGGAGACATGCTTCAACGAGCGGCTCAGGGAACACGCACAAAAGGTTAACAAGAATGCCGATAATGGAGCCCATCTTATGGCTCGTATAAAATCTTGCAGCAATTGTGAAGCGCGATTTGAACAGACGTAGATCCTAGGGAGAAGCCAGAATGAGCCTGCGCGGTTGGCTTTAGAAGCTTTCCGCATGATGAAAGGAAGTCGTCTTTGTACCAGTGATACATATTTGTCTCCTGCACTCGTCTGAATACAATCTTTTTGACTTCGCGTATCTTGTACACCGACAGAATCACCGTTTCACTTGTTTGAAACTTTTGGTCGTTGTGTACAGAGGTGCGCTAAGGCTGACTTGGGCTTATATATGCATTCAGAAAAGAAGGAATAAAGCAGTTGATAGTGTCAGGGCTCGTGCGTGTCGTGTCTTTTCTATGCGGGGCGTCTTGTCTGTTTGCGCTGTTACTTTTACTTCAGCGATATGTACAAACTACGTCCAAATGAAGCTTTATCTTTCATTTTTCTTCGTTTTAATATCATATAGCGGTTACAGTGAAAAATCATGCCACTTCAGTGGGTAATACATCGCGATACGCATCATAACCTTTAGATTGTAACTTATAGAAGCGCAGTGATTCATACGTCAGGTGACCTACACTCTAAGCCGAAATCCGGCAAATTTGGACTAACTGCAGTCGTTAGTCCAACGGATGAACGGTTCGTCCAACAGGGAGTAAATGCGTGACAGTGCGTGTCGTGCGCAAACGCCCGGCAATGAAGGGACCAACGGGGAGAGTAACTGCGCGCTGATCGCCTGCTGCCGCGCTGCACTGCTCGGCCCTGTCGGCTAGCACGAAGACGAATTATATCGGTTGCACGCCAGAGTGAAAGCGAAGCACTATTCAACGAATCGAAGCTTTTATAAGAGGCAAGTTCAACTCGCGCCGGCGCACACAGCGAGCGGATGAGTTCCGGCACGTTTCTTCCCTATCGAGCTGCCGGCACTGCAGGGTCCAAACAAGTGCAAGCCTCCGAGCCCGGACACCGCGGATAATACGTTTCAATGTGCCGAATTAGGAAGAACTACGAAGAACACCGACAGCGCTAAGAAAAGTAAGCTGTTCGTCAGCGGTCGTGTTCCCGCCGAGTCACTGGCCACAACTTTGAAGCGATATACGAAGTAGGCTTCGCAAGTCATCGGCACCGAGCCGGCTGGCCGGGCCGGCGGCCGGTGTGAGTGCGTTGCGGCACAGGTGGAAGAAACGTCGCACAGAATTTGTTTCGCGGAAAATAATGTCTTCTGGAATAAAGTACAGTTCAAACTCTGTCTTTCTCTTCGTGCGACAATCATCGTCAAACATTTAACATGAAGGCGAGTGCCGATACAAATCATCGTGCGGCCGGCGGTGTGCACAGTAAACAACCGTGCTTGCGAGCGGTCTCGTCGTTGTAATTATACATGTATATATATATATATATACACAACTCCGTAATACGCCGCGGACAGTGAACACCTACCTATTTTTCCTTTGTGTCTAAAATAACGACGACGAAAATTGCTCAGGAAACGCATGTTGTGATCGCCGGGCGTCGTAAGTACAGCCGTGCTCCTCGTAAGCCTAGTGACGTTATCGGCAAGTAGCCGACAGCGGCATCGACGGGCGCCTCACTGCTTCGCCGGCATTCCTGCATAAGCGCCGCTGCTATGTTTGTGTGTGCGGAGTTGTGCACCAGCACTGCTAACGCTGGTTCTGCCGACACGATCGAGTGCCAGCCGATAATTCGAATTCACTGACTGAAGGGGCGTTCGAGATTACGCGGATTCATATTAAAGGACCGCTGTGCTTCGGTGCTACGAATAAGCCCACGTAAGTTTAGGCGTACTGAGCTGTCAATGTTTATTGTTTTATTACGCTGAACAGAAGTCTCCCACCGGCACTACATGGGAGGTCAAAACACTGTGCCTATATATATCCGATGGCTGGTTTTCAGCTGTGTAGCGCGGGCAAGCGGGGTTTGCGGTGTTTCACTTTGAGATGTCATTGTGTGTGTGTGTGTGTATATATATATGTTTGTGCGCTTGTCCCAATAACTACGGTCACCAATGCTGATTAAGTTGGAATAACCATGAACTATACCGACTAGTGCGAGGGCGCCATTTTTTTTTTTTTTTTCGATTCGTCCAGACGGTTCAACTGTTAGTCCCCCCTGGAGCATTCTACGAGGACCAACATTTAAGCCTAGTGGAGCAAGTGCCAAGGGGTAACAGTTGAACCACTGTAGTTACTCCCGCAGTTGGTCCAAAAATGGTTCAAAATCTGTGGCAGCCCAGTTAGTCCCCTGAAGGACCAATGTCATACCCCCTTTTGGTCCTTTTCGGCTTAGAGTGTACATAATGAATTGGAATTTTATTGATCATTGTGTCTTATAGCGATCTGGATATAGACTTTTCGACATGTGCGATCATAGGCAAAAACATTTTGCTATGCATTATCGCTCGCACAATGGCGCGACGAAGTGTCATAATGAAAATAAAGGCTTGCTCAAAGAGTTCTTCAAGGCTGGTTTTAACAACTGAACGGCTAATAATGAATACACAGAACGGGTTTTGACAGGACAAAAACAAATCATAGAAGCAGCGATTTCACATTGCGGGATACTTGGCACGCTATGGTGAGTTATGAATTATTACTGCCATTGAATGCCACTTCCAAAACACTTAATTTAAGAAGTGCAATAGCATGTTCACATGCATGGGCAGAAGCAAAATTACGAAATACCTTCCTATGGTGGGTAAACGTTTGCGCTAATCAAGTCCTTAAAGGAGTACTGACACGAATTTTAAACATTTTCGGCTTGTTTTAAATAAAACTACTGGTGTCGAGAAACCTATAAAGAGTGTCGTAGTGCTTGGGAATGCATTGGATATATTTTTAATGCCGCTACCATAAAACAGCAATTTCGGTTTCGGTATCGAGGGGGCGGCTTCTCAGTGATGTTTCAGAGCAGTGTGACGTCACGGGAAGACAGCAACTGGCGACGTACTAACTGCAAATCTGTCATCTGCTCGTGGTGCACGTAAACAACGATTAGTGAATTGTCGTCCGTGACCCTGAGAGTGATTTCTGCAATTGAGGCTCCGCGCAGGACGCAGAGCTCGCAAATTCAGGAACTGTCTTGACTCGTCGGGATAATGTCCATTGCAGTGGGGCTGGCGTGCAGATGCTCAGCGACAAAACTTTAAAATCAAAATAAAATATTTTGTACGTGTTGCCTGGTTCTGCTGTGTGGAGAGCGTTGACACTGCATACCAAGGAAACGAAATATGTCCCTTTTGCGATCTTCCAAAATCGTGTCAGTACTCCTCTAAGTTTTTCTTTTATATATATTTCACTCTTTAGCGGTGCGACTAACTGATCTGACCGTGAAGCCTCGCTAACAGCGCAGAAGGGGAATACATCAGATGGCAAATGGCGACACGAAAAAGTACTGTGAGCACACGACAATCGACAAAACGAAACTAAAGATGCCATTGAAGAACCATTACTTGGCTCTAGACAAATATATTCCACCGCTTGCAGTACAATTTATCCAAATTTCCTTGCCGTCGTGTGTAGTTTATTTTCAGCGTAAAAATTTAGGGGCCGTAAAATAGAGCAAACGGCGGGTCACAACAAACCACCAAGCACATTTAACCTTTAGGTGGTCCACCACGGTGGTATAGAGGTTAGCGTGCTCGGCTGGTGACCCAAAGGTCACGAGTTGGATCCTGGCCGCGGCGGTGGCATTTCGATGGAGGCGAAATGGCAGAGGCATGTGTACTGTGCGATGTCAGTGCACGTTAGAGAACACCAGATGATCGAAATTTCCGCATCCCTCCACTACGGCGTATCTCGTAATCATATCGTGGTTTTGGGACGTTGTACCCAATGTATTATTATTATTATTATTATTATTATTATTATTATTATTAATATTATTATTATTCTTATTATTATTTTATTACATTAACCTCTATGAGCTTGCTAACACATGAGAAAAAGATGCAGCTAAGTTCACAAAATAGCATGCGACAGCGCTCCAGTGATGGCACACAAAAAGATATCTGAGCTCGCGGTCAGTTACAAATGTGGCATCCTCCAGGCGCCGCTTCAACTTCATCGAACCAGGAACGGTGTCATCCCTCCTAGGCTCTGCAGAGTTGATGTGAATGCCACGAATTGCATTCGAACGCGACGCGGTTTATGCGGTTGTTGAAGTCGGGCTTGCACTTCTCTTAATTTCATCGATTTAACGTTGTTTTACGCTCCGCGCTTACATGACGTGCGTGGTCTCATCATGCTTGTTTACGTGATTGGCGGGTAACTGCAGAAAGAGTAAGCAACGACGCTCGTAGACGTGTGCGATCCGCCGCAGATCAGCCACGGGGCAATGCAACAGGGACATATTCAGTGCGCTCCACGGCCGTTGCAATCAGCTTTGGTGCTGATTCTTGGCTTTGGCCGTGGAATTTATTGAGCGTGTTGCAACCATTGTTAGGTTGGCCCAAGACGGTATTAAATGCGATCTACAAATAGGCAGTATTCTCTCGTCAGTGCGTTATTTGTTTGTGCATATGTATTTGTGTCGCGTGTTTACCTGAATTCACCCGCATGATTACGCTACTGTAGGAGATGGATGATGTGAGACAAGTAAACCATGTCATGCTCTTACGCATTGTATTGTTATGAGTAGTATTTTCTCTGCGTTAGACTTTACAAGATGGGTTGTTTGGTAATATATTATCAAACATCCGAATAAGATCATTCGTTATCACACACGTTTATGCGAGAAGCGATGACGGAAAAATGTTTAACCTTTATTTCTGTCGCCGTCTTGGTATACCTTGAACATGCTCGATCAAGGCTGCAATCACGGGGCGTGAAATACCTCAGGTGGCATCAGCAAAGTGTCGCAGATCAGCGTTGCTCAAACAAGTTCTGAGCGCTGAGTCTGGGCTGTTTGTCAGTCCTTGATCGCAGGTAGATATCTCGTCGCGTCTTTATTTCAGTTCCCGCCATACTTCAACTAAACGGCGGTAATTTCAAGTGCACAGGTGAGGGTCTAAGCCGATGATGCGGGCTATTGGATTGTCATTACTGGCATTAGTTCTGGTACAGCAAAAAAAAAATTAAGACGCAATAAAAAAAAAGAGCCCCCCCTTATGTGGTCTGGCGCTCATGTTTCCTGGCATTAAAGTAAGTTAATGTCTAGCGCCCGTTCCGTCCTCTCGTTTGTCCGTGTTTTTAATTTCTTCCGCTACCGAAATGAATGTCAGTGACGATTTAAGTACACGAAAGACAATGAGATGGCGCTAAGAGTGCGTCTTAAGTGCATTGCAGCGAATTGCATCATGCGTCCGTGTCTTGGTAAAGGCAGGCTATTGACTTCCTACCTGCAGCACCGCAGGCAGTATGTGCGGATACGTGATAGTATATCATCTCTAAAGACTACGAGCACAGGAGTACCTCAGGGGGAGTATTCTAGGGCCACTCCTGTTTAATTTATACGTAAACAACATTGTTAAAGTTACTACCCAACCAAAGTGCGTTATATATGCAGATGATGTAACTCTTCTGTTTACTAATACAGACACGAAACTCTCCACTCAGATGTTAATAACTTCCTCAAAAGTTTAAGCACATTGAGTGTTCTTAATTCTTTACATACTAATGTCACTAAAACAAAAGCAGTGCTTTTCTCACCAAAACTATCTCGACGTGAAATGACACATGAAATCATTCTTGGTCAGTCAGCTATCTAGGTTGTAGATTGCATAAAAACATTGGATGTATACTTCCATAAGCACATGCTCTGGGACACACATGTCAGTCATGTAACCAAGCAACTTTTGAGAAGCGTTGGTGTCATGGCAAAACTACGTACACTACTGCAGTCAAATATAAAAATTAGAGTTAATAATGCATTATTTATGTCCAACTTAAACTACTGCTTTCTAGTCTGGGCCACAACCACATCATGTAATTTAAATCACCTGCATACACTTCCAAATAAGGCCATTACATAAATAGCTGGTGTACCATACGATGCTCCTACAAAGGAACTGTTCATTCGGTTCAACCTCATCTCCATGCCGAACCTTTATTCGTACACCCTGTCTACAAGCTATAAACAGTGTTCAAGGAATAATCAACAAATATTACTTGCCCTAGCGGAATTAAATATCAGAACACCACTGTATGCTACGCGTAACAGTGAATTCTGGCAAGTATCCTTTTCAAGAAACATATACGATGAGCAAAGCGTTCGTTATACGTTCCCCGCATTGTGAAATATGCTCTTTCAACAAGAAATTGATATTACTAACATCACAAGAAAAGATGTACGCAGTTGGTTTGTAACAAAACAATGACGTTAAAGACTTCATTACTTAACGGTGTAACACAAATAGATCACTTTAAATGATATGAGGCAAACTTTCAGGAATTGTTTGCCATGTATCAAAGCTATACTTCTATTTCTTTTCTTTTTTTTATGTATGTCAGAATTATCACAGTATTTTTTGAACTTCAACATGCAAAGTGTCTGTACTTCCTGTGATATTGAATACTCTATATATATACATGTGTATAGGATATGTCTCTGCTGTATGCCTTGTACAGGGGGCCCGAATCTTCGTCAAGTGGGAATTGCCACTTTATGTTCGGGCCTTCCTCCATTCTTATGGAGATATATTGAATTGAAATTGAAAATAGAGGCACGGTACCGACCAAAGTAAGAATTTCATACACACAAAAAAAGGAAAGAAGTGTATATTTAAGGGCTCGTTTGCTTTGTTAAAGACAATATTAATGAGAACTAACAATGATGCCAAGGAAAGTACAAGGGATGTTACTAGAAGTAAATGTAATGTAAATGCGAAGAAATGCTCTTCAAGGCGAAGCTCAAGCTTCCTTCATTTTTTTTTTTGTTCAGAGGAATGGATCTCTGCGCTACGGAGCTCAGAACTTTTACACCAACTCAGGGCCGCCCAGAGGGCTCACGACGCGGCGATGAGGCTCGGCCTACCCGTCCCGACGTGGGAGCAGCCCGCTGCTCTACCGCCTTGAGCGGTAGTGTTCCTCAGGACCTCAATAAAGTTCTGTGTCTGTCTGTCAGTCTCAGAACCCACATAATTGTACAGTTACTGTTTCATAGCTCTTATGTCACCTTGCACGCGCCAACGCATTTGGTGACTCTACGGGTATCCTTTCTCAGATACAGCCAGAGTATACGCCTCTGGGGCCGCCCTTAGGGAAGTCGCCAAGACACTGGAAGGAAAAGTGCTTGATCATAACATCACCACCTGGTTCCTGGCCCAAGTACGGATGAATGCAGGGGGCTAACGCCACCTAATTGGCCCGTACTCGAGCGCGAGGTCTCGCTTGCCGAGCAGAGCTCTCCGAGCTCGGAGTGGGCGGGGCAGGCGACGGGTCTGGACCGATAGTGGCGGAGGCGCAACCCCGCCGCCCTAGGGACATACTCTTCACATTTAACGAAGCAAGAAAGCGTTATCAACTCGGTCACAAGGTATTTCCCTTGCCCCACAGAAACCTATCACGTCTTCAATCGGTTGTGCTTAGGTTATTGGAAATGCACTTGCGTCTAAGCCTTTTGATCTAAAATTGTTTCACTGAGGTCTCCTCTACGGGTCCCGACTGCGGCGGGTACAACGATTTTAACCACATGCTGTGGGAGTGCCCCCTCTTTACAGCATTACACGGGTGAAGAGATCTCGCAAGACCGTTTTAAATGCGAAGCATTTCTTAGCGAACTTCGGCGACTTTGAGCGTATCTATCTATCTATCTATCTATCTATCTATCTATCTATCTATCTATCTATCTATCTATCTATCTATCTATCTATCTATCTATCTATCTATCCGCCTACGACTTTGTGCTCTCCTGGCCGTATCGTTAATGGGATTTACACCAAATTTGGTATGGCATAGCATGACTGTATGACGAACATAAATGGCTGGTCATATCATGAAAATCATGACTAACTTGTCATGAAAAGTATGATTTACATGCCACGCTCATGGCGCGCTTGCGGCCGTTTCGTTAGCTTGATATACACCAAATTTGGTATTGAGTGACATGACTGTATGACGAACATAAATGACAAGTGGTAATATGGAAATCATGACTTGTCATGTGCGACATGACTTGCATGCCACGCTCATGGCGCGCTCGCGGCCGTTTCGTTAGCTTGAGATACAGCAAATTTGGTATGAGTGACATGACTGTATGACGAACATAAATTACAAGTGGTAATATGGAAATCATGAGTTCATGAGCGACATGACTAGCATTCCACGCTCATGGCGCGCTCGCGGCCATTTCGTTAGCTTGAGATACACCGAATTTGGTATCGAGTGACATGACTATATGACGAACATAAATGACAAGTGGTAATAAGGAAATCATGACATGTCATGAGCGACATGACTTGCATTCCACGCTCATGGCGCTCTCGCGGCCGTTTCATTAGCTTGATATACACCAAATTTTGTATTGAGTGACATGACTGTATGACGAACATAAATGACAAGTGGTAATATGGAAATCATGACATGTCATGAGTGACATGACTTGCATTCCACGCTCATAGCGCACTCGCGGCCGTTTCGTTAGATTGAGATACACCAAATTTGGTATTGAGTGACATGACTGTATGACGAACATAAATTACAAGTGGTAATATGGAAATCATGAGTTCATGAGCGACATGACTTGCATTCCACGCTCATGGCGCGCTCGCGGCCATTTCGTTAGCTTGAGATACACCGAATTTGGTATCGAGTGACATGACTATATGACGAACATAAATGACAAGTGGTAATAAGGAAATCATGACATGTCATGAGCGACATGACTTGCATTCCACGCTCATGGCGCTCTCGCGGCCGTTTCATTAGCTTGATATACACCAAATTTTGTATTGAGTGACATGACTGTATGACGAACATAAATGACAAGTGGTAATATGGAAATCATGACATGTCATGAGTGACATGACTTGCATTCCACGCTCATAGCGCACTCGCGGCCGTTTCGTTAGCTTGAGATACACCAAATTTGGTATTGAGTGACATGACTGTATGACGAACATAAATGACAAGTGGGAATATGGAAATCATGACTTCATGAGCGACATGACTTGCATTCCACGCTCATGGCGCGCTCGCGGCCGTTTCGTTAGCTTGATATACACCAAATTTTGTATTGAGTGACATGACTGTATGACGAACATAAATGACAAGTGGTAATATGGAAATTATGACATGTCATGAGCGACATGACTTGCATTCCACGCTCATGGCGCGCTCGCGTCCGTTTCGTTAGCTTGATATACACCAAATTTTATATTGAGTGACAAGACTCTATGACGGACATAAATGACAAGTGGTAATATGGAAATCGTGACATGTCATGAGCGACATGACTTGCATTCCACGCTCATGGCGCGCTCGCGGCCGTATCGTTAGCTTGATATACACCAAATTTTGTATTGAGTGACATGACTGTATAATGAACATAAGTGGCAGGTGGTAACATGAAAATCTTGACATGCATGTCATCTCCAATGCCATTTACATGCCACGCTCATGGTGAGGTTGCGTCCAGTTCGCTAGATTGAGATACACCAAAATTGGTATATCGCGACTTGACTGTATGACGAACACAAATGACAGGTCGTAACATGTAAAACATGACATGCAAATTATGTAAAGCATCATTTGCTCCTTCCTGGCTGCTTCGCATTACATCGATTCCCACAGTACGTGGGATCTGCCGACTTTTTTAAATGCGAATGCATTTCAAAGTCGGGCTATGTCAGGCATCCGGCGTTGTCCAGCGTTGTCCAGCCTTGTCCGTGGAGGAGGAGGATAGGTTGAGGAGGTAAGCGCCGGCAGGTGTTAGATGTGAAGCATCTTATGGCGAAGCTTAATCCGGTGGTGGTGGTGTGCGGCGTGACCACCCTTACTGCGCATGCGCAAACCCTTTAAAAAAATAAAAAAAACCTCCTCTTTCCCTCTCTCTCCTCTAGGCATCCCTGCCCGCGGCAACCACACCCTCACTGCGCATGCGCCTCCCCTCCTCTCTCCCCTGCTACGCTCCCCCCTCTCTCCTCTAGGCATCCCTGCCCGCGGCGTCCACACTCCCATTGCGCATGCGCGTCCCACCTCTCTCTCCTCTCCTACGCTCCCCCCCTCTCTTCTCTAGGCGTCTCTGCCCACAGCGTCCACGCTCCCACTGCGCATGCGCGCCCCCGCCTCTCTCTGCTCTCCTACGCTCCCCCCCCCCCGTTTCTCACCTCGCGACGCCGACACAGGCAGCGTCTGCTAGCGAGTTTCTTGGGTGAAAAACCGACTGCTCGCGCTGCACAACCGTTCACTGGCCACCCCGTATATATGGCAATGGATCTTGAGCCTCCAAGGTGGTGCCGGTGGGAGATTTCTCCAGTGCGTTGTTGAGCAATAAAAATTCGCAGCGTGCGCGTTAACTAAAAGCGGACTGCGAGTCTCTGTGTCCAGTCGGAGTCTTCTGTCTCTCATTGTACATTAGCAGCGATTGGCATGTTCCAGTAGGAAACAGCGCTCCATCGCTGCGTGCTTTACGCATCCCCAGTTTTCTCTCCTGCGCAACGCTGCGATGAGCGCCAGCGTCAACGGCGCCGCCAGTGTAAGCGTTAGCGCTCGCTGCTTCACGTCTACACATGGTTCCCTTTAGCGGAAGATGGTGTAATTTTAAATGCGAATGCATTTCTTAGTCGGGCTATGTCAGGCATCCGGCAGGTGTTAGAGTGAGTGGAGAGGAGGAGCGCGCTCTGGTGCGTGAGGGCGATCGCATCGTGGGAGCTCGGTGGAGCTATATATGAAAAAAATAATAAAAAATAAAAAAGAAGAAAAAACAGAACAAAAAAAATAAAAAAAGCAAAAAAAATAAAAAAATAAAATAAAACAAAAAAAAAGCAGAAAAAAAAAACACAGGCGCTGCGCCGTGCTCCCGACCGGGCTGCAGAAATTAGGCGCCTTTTCCTTCGAACCACAACCACCATATATAAATGGAGTGAAGCGCGCGCGAAATGCAATCGCATTTCCTCACGATTCCCCTTCGGGAAGGTGGGGGGCATTTTTTATTTACTGCTCAAAGCCACGACTGGCTTCCAACAAGTCCAGGCAGTCCAGAAGGCATACGACGCTGCGGTGAGGCTTAGCCTTCCCGCCCAGACGTGGGAGCGGCCCGCGGACTTCCCTCAAAGAAAAGTGAAAGGTGACTTCTTCAAGACTTCAATAAAGTGTTCCTACAATTAACCTTAACTGCATTAATTGGGCAAATAATCCAGTGTACATCGCCCAATACACGCATATGATAGAACGAAGGGAATGCGGAATGCAGCGCCACGTTAGGATTCGTAAAAGGAACAATTCTGTTTCGCGACAAGCCCGCAATGTATTGAGCTGCTAGGCACGAGCGCGAGGGAAGCAGATGGCATCGCCGCCGATGGATTGGTCTACACCGCCACCTAATGTGAATGAATCCTTTCTCGCGTCCCAAGCCCGCTCTGTAATTGATGTCGACGAGCTATATGAGGGCTACCTACTGACTCCACGTAAGCTAGCCTAGAAAGGAACGACTGGGTTCGATGATATCCGAATTCAACAATTTTAATTGAAAACCAGAACTATAGGTTGGGGAGCAATAGTGATATGCAGGATAGCAAGAAAGAATGAAGATGACAGGTTCTTCGACACTACAGGTGCTGCGGAGATAGAGCATGTGTACATAAGGTAGGGGCCACTCTAGTTCGAGCCGGCTTTGTAATGGAAGAAAAGGTGTCGGCTCACTTGAAATAAAATATGGCCTTGGCGATGGCTATCTTAATCGTTTACAAAACCACAGGAACAGAGAAGTTGGCACTTACGGCTGTTAATTGGCGAAGTAAGAAGGCGTAACTTCACTGAGCAAATAGGTGACACGTGCACCACAGTCGACATAAGCCGCCGCGGTCAGAAAAGCTCGCGAGGAGCCAGCTGTCTTCATTTTATTAACCATGTATACCGCAACCAAGCTGCTTATACTCCATTAAAACTTCAATAAAACTTCTTGTTGGGCGAGTTGGTGGTGTATGACGTGCGACATATTTGTAGCGCAAAAGTGGAAAACGAAAGAAGTCAGAAGGAGAAGAGGAAAACACAGTGCACAGGGCAGGCGCTAAACATCAACTGACTTTATTTCAGGAAAGACCACAGACAGTAGACCCCTTAAACGCATGCGTGTCTCCGGTTCATCGATAATCAAGCATCAAATCAAAAAGACTGTATTTTGTGAATAAACAGATAGACGTGTCGCTAACGCACTCCGTACCCTTGTTCTTATTGTGATTAGCTTCCAGTAACTCCCTTCCCAAGGTATCAGAACTTCTACCTTAGTCTTATACTCCATTCTTGACCGCAACGCAGGCAGGCCCGCGGCGCAGTCAGAATTTTTTTTTTCAGTGGGTCCACCTACTTGATATGAAGTGGGGGCCGGGCAGGCAGATTGGGTCGGGTATCATTTGGGACTCCTTGTGCCATGGCGAAAAAATTGGGGGGGGGGAGGGGTGTCGGTGGGCCCCGCGTGCTACCCTCTGGCTACACCTGCGACTAACGCCGGTTAGTCTCACTTGTCTTCCAATTCGACTGGAGCAAGCAGTAGCCACTGAGTCTTCTGGCGATCATCTCTTCAGCAACGTGGAGACAGGCTAACGATCGGCCTCTGCTAGTGAAACGTTCCCTACTCAATGCTTTTCGAATATCCCTGGCTGTGTGCGTTGTACCACTTCCACCTGATAAACACTGCAATACTTTGATGATCAACATGAGTACAGACGATCAGTGGCGTAGCCAAGGGGGGGGTTGAACCCCCCCCCCCCCCCGAAATTTTTCAGTTTTGCTTGCGTATATATGTACGCACACATACAAACGCACGCACGAACATACATAAAGTATGGTTGAACCCCCCCCCCCCCCCCCCGAAAAAAATTTCTGGCTACGCTACTGCAGACGATGATTAACAAAAAATTGAAGGACACTTTGTGAATTCTAAAGTGTGTTCTGCGAACGCCTGTGCCCATTGAGACGGGAACGGTTAGAATGGAACGCGATGCGCGCGTCTCCCTTCTTGCATGATTTGGACACGCTGGGCACAGCGACGCTACGCAAGCAAAGTGCGAGCGCTGTAGAGTCCTGCCCCACTGGCGTCTGTTGGTGCACCCCGGCGGACACCTGGCACCGTTCCAGGGCACGGACGGAGGGACGAACGGATGGACGTGAGTATGAGACATTAAAGGTTTTCGCATTATTATGATGTAAATAGGCGTAATTTCTGTGCCGCGAGATGTAGCGTAATTTAGCGATATCTGTTTGGTGCCACTGCAATAGTCGAAACAAACTCACACGGGCCCTCAGATAATACGGTGGTGCGCCCACTTAATTATCGTCGGCGGAATCAGGGACATCTTCGGTGCTTGCGCACTGTAATAGACATAGCTTACAATGGCTAATGTGCCGAGTAAGATAGGTGTCTGATTTAACTGTCGCTGTAATAATGTCGCCACAGTGGGCATTGCTATCTTAAAAGGGAACACCGTCAAACAAAAAACGAAATTCGATAGATTGATCAGTATTTACAGAAAACATGAGCGTCGGCATCATTTAGTTTAATGTTAGGAAGAAAATAAAATGCTCAGCTAAAAAATTTAATAGTCCTATTGCCTAATTAGCCACTGACATTCGCGTTTGTAAAGGAAGAAAGATGGTTGGTGTCCTATTACTCCTTTAAAGAAACTTCGACAAGTTGGATGCGGTCTTCTATGAACAGAAGAATTTCTCAAGCGAAGATCGTAGTATTCGTGGTGCCCTAGAAGGAAAAAAAGGCAGATTCAGAAACATATGCTGCGTTCAATTCTGAAATGCGTCGAAGATATATATATATATATATATATATATATATATATATATATATATGATCAAAGGAACTTCTTGCTACCATAACAAAAGTTGTGAGACTCTTCGAGAGTACCGAAGAATAGGAAACAAGACAATTATTCATTTTCTCCTAGCACTTTCGGCTGGCAGTGCGCGCTTCTTTGGAGGATGTAAGCGAAATGGCACAACCCGGGGTAGCGGGCACCTCAGCCAGTTTAGAGGCAATCCAGAATATAAAAAAAAAGGTCACAAAACAAAAAACACTTAAAAAGAACTAACAAAGAAAGTGACAGGGACAATTGATATGCTAGGGTGTTCATAAGCGGCAGAAAAAAAAACAAGGGAGGGAATGAAAAGCGGAAAAAAAGAATGAAAGACGGTGAAGAGCCGGAAGCGGACGGGTTATGCCTGTATTTTCTTTGTGTTAGACAAGAAGGGTGGCCTGAGCAAACGACCAAGGAGCATGGGAAGAGAGAAGAATTGCCGCTTCTACACACCACGCACATGGATTGCGATTCAGATGTTTCGGTGGTTGGCCCGCGGCCCCGGGCCGTACACACACAAGAAGATGTAGATACGACCCTCTCTAGCTTTGCGAATCTTTGGCGATGATACAAGACTAAAAGTGTCTCCGCCCTTATTTTTCATGCAGAAAAAAAATAATGATAAGTATGAATGAAAAATAAATCAATTAAATAAGAGGGAATCATAAAAAGATACGCAAATAGAATTACAAACCAAATAATAAAAAAGGCTTAAAATAAGGGGGTCAAGAACACGCGCCGGTTCACGCATGTAACACCGATTGGGTCTATTTTCACGGCATCGCTCGTTTATTTAGCGTCCCGCGCGTCCGAACTCAAGGATGTATACATAAAATAATTAATAAATTCCCTTTAACAGTGCTACCATTGGTTACGGAGGCGCGTGAGTCGCCCAGGGACTCTCGTTGATTCCGGGGGTGAGTGATTTCAAATTGTTTATGAAGCATGACTCCCGATGTTCGCGCTTCCGTGTGTTTGAACGCCCGTTTGTAGAATAATAACACTTATGTACTTGAAAGAGTGACCGGGTTGGTTAATGTGTTCAGAGAACCGCAAATTATGGAGGCCATTCACGTGTGCCCTGTGGTTGTTGAAATGTAAACGGAACACGGTTTCTGTCTGTCCAATATAATCATGTTTCCACACACCACAGCAAATTAAATATACCACGTTGGCCAAATCATAATTAAGGTCATCTTTAATTTTATACTCAGATTTTGAATGGGGGGCTTCGGCCGTTTTTGTGGTCACCATGCGTGTTCACACTCTGCAACGAGGTTTCCGGTTTGGTCTACACCATGAGGGTCAGATGGTGTAAAAAAATCACAGCATATCCACGGAGTGAATGATGATGAGTGGGTGAAGCTCCGGAGGTTCATCGGTAAACCGTGAATCCTCCGTAAATTTTGCCCAGTCGATCATCCTGTGAATCACGCTTCACGCATCGTCACGCTTTCCGAGTCCTCCGCTCCGCCGCCTTGTCTTCGTCGCTCATTGCACGCTGACTGCCGAGAGAAAGAGGAAGCGCGCCAAGAGCGAGCGCATTTTAGAGCTTTGGCCCTCTAGCGGTCTCCCGCATCGGGGGGTGGAGCGAGCGCCGCCGCGCCTCAAGCGGCCTCCGATTCAATGAGCGCAATGCGCCTCCATCCAATGAGATTCTAGCGTCGCCGCGCCATCCAGCGGTCTCCTATCACACTAGGAGCACGCAGTGGAGCCGTCTCCTACGCATCGGAATGGAGAGAGAATAAAACATTTATTTCATGTTCTTCGCGAAAAGATCGGTGAGTGGGATCCTTAGTCCGGGATCCCATTGGCGCGGGCCGCTGTCCTCGCACGTTTCACGAGGGCCTCTTGGAGCGAGCGCTGCAGCGCCATCGCCATCTAGTGAGCACTCCGAGTACCAGAGGTTGCTACGACGCACGAGGGACTAACCCATGCCCTAAGGAGCTTCGCCCCTAAAATTGGGGGGACCCTTAATCCTCGCCTTTAAGAGTTGAACGCGATAGCGAGATCCTGTCCCTGAGTGCCTTTCTTGAACCACTTAGTGCATACTTGCTATGCACCCACTTCGCGGTGTTAAGGGAACACGCGCAGTAAGGTGTGTGCCGTTTGTAATGGGTGGCCGGCTCTAAACTATGAAATCGTTATGATAGTCACATATTCTGACGCCCGATGGCAATGTGCGCTTGTACCTACGCAATATTCCTGGGATATTACATGTTATTTGCGACGCCTATATAAAGGACGCTTGCGTTTGCGAAGCATGAAAGGTTATCTTCGCTGCATTTCCAAGCAGAGGAAGTTTTTTTCACTGTATTTCCAAGCAGAGGCGTGGCTGTGTGGTAGAACCCCTGCTTGCCACGTAGACGGCCCGGGTTCGATCCTCACGCGGACCCGGAATTTTTTAGTATTTATTTTATTTGCATCTTTCTCGATTTTTTGGTCACGGACAAGATGATAATTTTTCGCTCACAACCAACGACGCCGACACCGAAGCTGACGCCGGAATTTCTGCGAAACAAGCTCTTTAACGCTATCGCGTTCAAAGGATAGTCACCATCAGGGTCAGATTTATGAGTTTTCCCAGAGATGCAAGTCTGTCAGGTTTTTATTTCTTCGGCAAGCCACCTTGAACGCGGTTTGAAGAACGGCAGAGAGCCGACTACTCTAAGTATTTTGAAGTGGCGGCTTAGTATAGAGTTTACCCGAGGGGCTGCGGCAGAGTACGTGAGGATTAAATTTGCCTCTGATGTTCTACCTTTATAACCGTATTTTTCTTCCATTGTGACCCCTCGGTACAAAGAGCAAGTGCGCTCAATCGCATTGTCAATGATATTTTCGGTGTAGTTTTGACGCAAGAAGGCTTCTCTGAATTCCTGTGCGTGGGTGTAAAATTGTGCCATTTCAGAGGAACTTATTCTCTATCAGAGGCTTGAGCGTAGGGGACACCTGTTTTGCAGTGATGGGGCTCACTTCTGTGGCAACGCAAGTATTGTTGTGGGTCAGTTGGTGTTTAAATAGCGAAGTTGAGATCCCGGTGTCATTGAATAATACAGAGACAACCGGGAAATTAACACTCTCCTGCGAGAATGTGTGCGTAAATGTTATCGAAGGGTGCAGGGAGTTGAGATCAGAGGTGAAATTTCAGAGGTTATGCTCGCCTACATCCATCATATCATCCATAAAGAACATGCCATCAGGGAAACATCAGGAGAACATCGGTTTGGATGGCGAACTGTTGAGGAAGAAACCTCTAAAGATGCCATGAAAATATTTGCATAGTTTGGGGCCATTTTGGTTACCATTGCAGTTCTGTTCACTTGAAGATAATGTATGCGCTCGAATTCAAACTGGTTTATGTTTAGGTACAAGATTTGGGGGGCACTTTTAAAGCGCTTTCATTGCACTCACTCGTCGATTTACCTTTTTTATATAGGCTGCGATTGTGGCCGCGATTCCTACGTTGTGGGAAATGTTCATGTACGGCGATGACACCTCGATGGTGACGATATCGCTTCCTGGTGTACTAGTTACAATGTTTGAGACTTTTCAAAGTGGCCGGTATCTTTAATTATCATGGGAATGATTCTGGAATGTAGCTAATTAGAGAAACGATGACACCAGAAATTTTTTTAGTGGCGGTGCCATTGCTAGAACCTATATGTCGGCCGGGATTCTTAAGCTTGTGAATTTTAGGTAGGATATAGAAGCGACCAGGAGAGGAGTTGACATCATTTTAGGCATTGCGTGCCTAACACTATTTACTGCTTCTCCGTACTGAGGTTAATGAGCCTTTAGTTTCTCATGTTTCTCTGTGGATATCACACGGGAAGTTTTGAGGGAAAATTTCATCTGCCAGTTGGGGAAGCCCTTCCTTTATGTAGTCAACGTTGTCGAGAACAACCACAACGCCACCCTTTTTGGCAGGTTTGACTAGATGCTCTGGCTGTCCCTTAAGTAGGGCCTGGATGTTCATGCCTGGACAAACTCTTGCGAAGGCGTCGGTGTATCTGATAATCCCTAATTATATCCCCTTTCACGGCTGAAATGTACATGTCTAAGCATATATCTCAGTTCTTGCTTGGAGTCCATGATTTATAGCAAAAATCAAGTTTGCTTGTGTGCTGCTTCGGCCATAAAATTTCGTTTTAGACGTGAGGTTCTGGCAAAGTTATTTAGACCTTGGTTTACTGTACTATGCAAGGTAAGGCTGTGCTACGTTCTGCTAGCCTACCTGGATAGTTGTATGATTAGGACGCTCGTCTTCTGACCTTAGGTAGGCGGGTTGCGATCCCGCTTCGCAAAAAATTGTTTTTCGCCAACAACTTATCTGTTTTTCTTTCTTCTTTCTTTCTCTCTCACTCTACTCGTTCTCTAGCTAGCAGTGTTATTGCATCCCGAGTTGGTCAAATCGACCAACTTGTCCTGGGAGCGAAGCCGCAAATGAAGACGACGAAGAGACCTCCTGCCGGTTCATGATGATAATCATGATGATATCTTTTCTTCACGTGTCAGGGAGCGATGCTCGGCTTAAACAGCTCCCCTGGTAAAAGTTGCGGACGTTTGAAAACGAACACTCCCTGTAATCTCTGTAACAAAGAGAGCATCTCAATGTTCTTTCAGAGCAGGTGGGGAATTCTATTGATTTTTAGGGTGCGGCTGCACCTGAATGTTTTTTACGAGAACGCCACAAGCTGATGCATGCGCTTTACAAAAAGTCCTTGCCTTCATTCTTTTTGAAAATTGTTGCTAAGGAGGTTTCCCGTCCGACGAAATGACAGGACCTTTCCACTAGAAACTTCCGTGGAGCGTGCACGTGGCGCCTGCACTAAGCAGACTCGTGCTCCTAGGCAACGTTTTACCCTTTGTTTGACACACCCTCTGTCCAAAGGTGCTTTTCGTAGAGGCATGTGACCCCGCTTAAGCGTTATCGCGTAAGCATCGTGTGCGTGAAACCATCCATGTCCAAACTGTCCAATTTTAGCCTTAAAATGGGAATATTGTCGTAGACAGCGCCTCCCTGCAACTATTAGTCATAATCATTGATGATTGAAAGTCTTGTCTGTTGGCCTTGGAAAAAGTGAGAAATGAAAAATAATTTTTCAACAAACATCACCTCACGAAGACCGAACTGCTATTGCTAAAAAAGTGTTCATCCTAAAAGAAAACAGTTCATCACCCCAGAAAACAGAATCTAAAGCGTGATAACGTTCCCGCACCCTTCGTTTACTCTCATACAAAGAAGTTTCGGTATTGCGGCAACACATGTTAGTGGAGACAGAGGCTGAGCCTAGTAAATTTGTCCAATGCAACTTTTTTTGACGATGAGTGCATGGTCTGTGCCAAGGAATTAAGTGTTTTTCTCATATCCGGATAACCTAGTGGACACCAGCTTTACAAAGGTTTAAAGAACCCTTCACGGCAACTGAGACTGCGAGTGTGCCACCATGAAGAATTTAAGACGCAAGGCGAGGGTGCGCAGCTGCCGTCAGCCAGAAAATAGACACCACCGTCTGAACATCACGAAGTCATGAGTGGGTCATGAGTGGGCACGGTGGGCCTGGCCGAAGCATGTCGCTCACCAAGTCGTTCTTCTGCTTTTTGCAGTGCTTGCTTCTCTGGGTCGCTGGGACGTCGGTTCATCGCCTACCCCATGGTCAAATGCCGGCATCCCTTCATCAGCTGAAGGACCATTTTGAGGCACCGACATGGAACAATGTTAAACCAACGGAAACCGCCACCCCTCTCAAGGAAGCTACAACGCCCCCTGGATTCATGACGTCATCTAGCGTCACCCGCATAAAAGAATCAGTGCATCAGTTTATCTTCAGTGGGCACGGTGGGCCTGGCCGAAGCATGTCGCTCACCAAGCCGTTCTTCTGCTATTTGCAGTGCTTGCTTCTCTGGGTCGCTGGGACGTCGGTTCATCGCCTACCCCATGGTGAAATGCCGGCATCCCTTCATCAGCTGAAGGACCATTTTGAGGCACCGACATGGAACAATGTTAAACCAACGGAAACCGCCACCCCTCTCAAGGAAGCTACAACGCCCCCTGGATTCATGACGTCATCTAGCGTCACCCGCATAAAAGAATCAGTGCATCAGTTTATCTTCAGTGGGCACGGTGGGCCTGGCCGAAGCATGTCGCTCACCAAGCCGTTCTTCTGCTTTTTGCAGGTTAGTTCTAGCTCTTCTACGTTTACTAGCGACTGTCGTTTCTTGCTAGTCCTGCCGTGCCCACGACAGTGTTGTGAAATTTGTTATGAGTGTTTTTGTGCACTAAAACTCTTACTCAGTGGTGATGTTGAAGAAAATCCGGGACCCACTAACACTGAATTATTGCATAAACTTCTTTGAAAATCAGAATCTACTACAAAAGGAATTAGCCGACTTGAACACTAAAACAGAAAACATGATAGCTGAGACGAGAGAGTTGTTTAAACAGCTTCAGGTCCAGGTCTCGGATCTCAAATCTAATACGGCTAGCTTAGGCTGTCTTGAAAACTCAGTAAAAACGTTCCAGGAGTCTGTGAAAAATCACGCTAGCAAACTCATTGATATCGAAGACAGAAGTAGGCGCTCGAACGTAGTCATTCATGGTATCCTCGAAGAGCCAAATGAGACAGAAAGTGATCTGAAGCGCAAAGTTATTACTGAAACACTCGAATACGGCCATCTCCATTGGCCGTATTCACAGACTTGGAAGGACTGGATCTAAAAGACCAGTAATAATGTTTCTACAGGATTATAACGAGAAAGTAGCGATATTTAGGAATGTTTCAAAGTTGAAGGGATCAAGCATTTTTGTTCAGAATGACTATTCCCAAGTCACTTTGAAGAAACGTAAGTTATTATGGGAAAGTGCGAAGCATGATAAGTCACTCGGAAAGAAAGTTTCACTTCAGCACGATAAGCTACGGATTGATAATGATGTATTTATCTGGAATGAAACGACAAACCAACGTGAGATAATTTCTGGTGTTCGTTCCAATGTGCATTCCACTTGACAAGTCAAGGATAGGCTTGTTAGATTACTAAACATTAATGCACGCAGTATAGTGAATAAAACTAATCATTGGAATCGGTTCTTTTGTCGCACCCCCCAAATGTTGTGGTTATAACGGAAACCTGGCTATATGATGAAGTTAGCAACAAGGACTTGATCCCACCTGGCTACAAAATAATTCGACGAGATAGAACTTCTAGGGGTAGTGGTGCGGCCATTGTTGCGAAGTCGTCTGTTCAAGTAATTTCGTTGACCCAATCGAAGGACACTGAAAGCCTCTGCGTTAAACTAAACATTTATGGTCATGTCTTTGTTTTATGTGCCGTTTACAGGCCACCTGACTCAGCCCCTGATTATTTATTAAAAATTAGTGACCACATTTCACAATTCAATAACAGTAAACTTCTGGTGGTTGGCGATTTCAACCTACCAGGCATTGATTGGGACCGTATTAAATCGGGTGCCGGTTTTGTACGTGACGCAAACGTTCTTTTTGATATGATGCTTGGCCACAATCTTGTACAAGTAGTTCGTGAGCCTACCAGACATGGAACTGGTCTCGGCTCGCTCCTTGATCTCGTCTTTCCTGATCGTTCCTTTTCTAATTATCATGTCTCTGTCGAGCCTGGCCTATCTGACCATGATATTGTTGCTGTATATTTTTCGCTGAATGTTAAACATACGCCTGACACGCATGCACCTGTGATTGTGAAAGATTTTGCACGGGCTGACGATATCAGTATAACAGAATATCTTGAATCTTGCTTTTGTGAATTTCACACGAGTGACGTCCTTGAGCTTTGGACCAAGTTTAAAGTCATGTGCTTATTCTGCATCGATCAGTTCATACCGAACAAACGTGTAAAGCCAACTAAATATACACCTTGGATGAACAGGCGTACCATTCAGTTAAAACGTAAAGCCAAACGATTACGAAAAAAAGGAGCTGCTACCGTTAATTTAACCAATGTTCGCATGGCTCTGTTGGAATCTATCACAGAAGCAAAGAAGTTTTATTTCAGCAATACTTTACCTAATTTTATTAGGGAAGATCCACAGAAATTTTGGAACTTTATTAACGAGCAAAATAAATCGATAACGAGCATTACCCACGACGGTACTGCAATAACCTGACCCCAAAAGCATTGCTAACCTTTTAAATGCCCATTTTCACAGTGTCTTCTCCCCGCCTACTCAGCCTTTTTTTCAAATTTCACGGTCCTGCTCTTCGGATATCAATATTTCTCAACAAGGTGTGCTCAACATGCTTCTACGATTAATGACGAAATCTTCCGTTGGTCCTGATAGCATTCCCAACTCCTTCCTCCGGCGTTACGCTGAACCACTAAGTAAATTTCTTGTCGTAATCTTTCAGGCCTCTCTAGAATCCGCGATACTTCCACCTGATTGGAAAATTGCACGCATTGTACCGATTTTAAAAAAGGGCGACCCATCTTCAGTCTTGAATTACCGTCCGATTTCCATTTTATCATCTTCTTGCAAAATAATTGAGCATATCGTTGCGGACTACATTAATAACTTCTTAAATGAGCATGACATTCTAACTCCCTTTCAACATGGCTTCAGGAAGGGTCTTTCGACAGCCACCCAATTGAGTACCGTCATACATTCTTTCGCTTCCGCTCTTGACAGAGGTGGCCAATTGGACGTTATATTTCTCGATTTTCAAAAGGCTTTTGATGTAGTTCCTCATGACAAATTAATCTGCAAATTACAGTTCCTTGGTTTTCCTGGCTTCATCGTATCATGGATATCTACTTATTTAATGCATCGAAAACAGCATGTTGTGATTGACGGGCAGCTATCGGATTCTTTCTCGGTAACTTCTGGCGTCCCTCAGGGAAGTGTACTTGGCCCACTATTATTCCTTATTTATTGCAACGACATAGTAGATGTCATACAAGCCCCCCGTAAATATTCGTCTTTTCGCAGACGACTGCGTTATTTTTAACGAAATTAATACAGTTGAAGACCAATTATTGCTTAGTGCAGCCTTGAACCGTATTTTTAAGTGGAGCAATAAATGGGGCATGAAACTGAACTCTTCTAAGTCTGTGCTCCTGCGTATAACTAAAAAAACAGTACCCCTAAAGTTTTCATACTCCATTGGCCAAGACCCTTTGACTGAAGTTAACGAGTACAAATATCTTGGAGTTACCATTACTAACAACCTCAACTGGAGCACCCACATTTCTAACACCGCCTCTTCAGCTTTCAGAAAATTATGTCTACTTCGCCACAAGCTTAAACATGCATCCCATGACGTGAAAACTTTAGCCTATACCACTTTTGTCAGACCCAAATTAGAATACGCCTGCATTATTTGGGATCCCTTCACCAAAACCAGTATAAATTGTCTTGAAAGAATACAGAGAAAAGCCATGCGATTCATTTTTTCTAAATACAGCCGCGAGGATTCTGTGACTGATCTTTTACGTTCTAATGGTTTTCACACACTTCAAATGAGGCGTAAAATATCCCGACTGAAGTTCCTCCATTCTTTGTTAAATCGTAAATTTTTTATAGATCCCAGACCTTACATAACCCTTTCTGAGACTAGGAAAACCCTGTCATTCCCATTCCCTCCCACTCTCCCCTTATGTTACCAGATCTAAACTCTTTAAATATTCTTTTTTCCCCGCACCATAGAAGAATGGAACCTCATACCTTTTGATCATCTGGACTCGCCTGAATTAATACAGAATTACTTCCTCACTATTTCCTAATTATTTTTTATTTAGAGTCGTTTTTATCTTTGTCTGATTGTTTATGATACTCAATTGTGCCCTGTACGTGTATTTATGTTGTACCCCGCCCCTCCAGCTTGGGCCACATGGCCTGCAGTATTTTGTAAATAAATAAATAAATAAATAAATAAATAAAAAAAGTCCAGGACACATACTTGAAGTGGTTACCCGTAATTATCGAAGATTCGCCAGCAAAATCACTACCCCAGAAACCTCAACAAACAAGAAGGAACAGCACTCCGTAACCTTCGCGGTAGGACAGCCATAGGAAAAAAACCTGGCGGCAAAGGAAGGGCCATGGTTCTTCTAAACAAATCGAATTAGTTATGATGTAGCTATATACATGATCCCTTCAATTGGCTGTTCCGGGAAGGTTTTATCTTTTTCCAAAGCTACACAAAGAAAACAATCAAGGTTGACCGACTCCCTCTGGCAGTGGCACTATACCTGACAGAAAATGGAACTTATATTGAAAGCATCGTTAAAAATTCTCTTTCCTTTGACACTTGCACGAAAACACACGACCCACTTGCTACCAGAGACAATTTCTGCTGGTAGATTTTTGGTGACTGCGGACGTTGGCTCAGTCCACACGGACATAACGCACGCGGATGGCATCAGACCAGTTGTGCATGCATTCTCGGAGACGCCATCGGAGAAACCTGTTGATTGTCAGACCCTGCAAACATTGTTACTACTGCTACTAGGGTTGCATAGCTTTCAATTAAATGAAAAGCATGCTGTCCAAATCAATAGGCACTTCAATAAGCACGAAGCTTGGTCGGAATTACGCCAAGATATTTATGAGCACACTAGAATCAAAGTTTTCGAAAGTTGCACGCTATAATATATGTTTTCTAAAGATACACAGAATATGTGTTCCTAATCTAGTCCCAGGGCAAGGAACAGCCACTGAGGTTCATTTCACGATTACACGCAGTACACCCGACTTTTGAAGTCTCCTACGGGTATACAGCTTTCACCATCACCTTTGTTGATGTCAACGTAAGGGCGGGCAATAAAAATCTGAAGACATCCATGTACAGAAAACCAGTAGAACAGGAATAATATTTACATTTTCAGAGCAAGCACGTGAGACACTGCAAAACGGTCGTTCTCTACAGCTGATTCCTCCGCTTAGAGCGCACTGTACACTAAACGGGAAGACTTTGCATCTAGCTGTGAACAACTTCGTAACGTCTTAATAGGCTGACGCTATTTTCCGATGTGTTTTCAACGAAGCAATTGAAAAAGCAGACAATCTTGGTCATCGTGAGCCTTAACAATCACAAACCAGCCATCGCAGAATCACGAGTAAACCTTATCCTGACATACTTAGCGTCAATACCTCACCGTGAAATCACATTCTCATGAAACATGATAATGTACTACTCCAAAGCCACGAAATGCGGCTGATGAATCCTGAATATCCGCGTGTGGTCTATAGTTGGGTCACCGATATAAAAGATATGGTCAAATACTAGAAAAGTCACTCCCCCTAGTTCTGGAGGATGCTCGCCCTGTGGGAAACCCTAATGCAAGCTCTATCGAATGATGAGGACTACTGAAGCAACCAACATCACCGGGTCTTCATTCTAATTCAAAATACAGGGAAAATTGCAACTGGTTCACTTCGAAGGCCGTTGATCTGCTTGAATGTCCTATTTGCCATGCACAATATTTCGACAAAGATAAACCATTTTCAGTCTATGTTTCAAAAACACAAATCACGTGGAAAATTCATGCTAGAGTTGCCTCTCTTCAAGCATGTAAGCTCTCTGGCCACCCTAGTGACAAGTTCGGGGTCGCCATTGTAAAACGAGGATTCTGCACACAATCCGCCAGAGAAACTCGTGAATCATTTTTAATGATCCTGGTCAGCGTTCTCCTTACAAGATAAAAGATCAGCATAGGTAGGCTCTGGTGCATATCCAAATAGCATAAAACAAAATGACAAAACTGTTCTCTAACTTTTTATTTACCTATTTAATTTCTTTTTATTTTTTTATAATGAACCTTATTTACATGCGAGCAGTAGTCACTGACCCGTGAACCAGCCACAAAGCGCCAGAATTCAATGCTGTCCATTATTTGCTAGAGTTTAGTGCCATTTTTATTTCTGCATTTCTTTATCTAACGTTATGTCATTTTTTTAACGTTTTTCTTGTTAGTCGATACTGTTGTATCGAATCGTGCTGTATTGAATTTGCATTTTACATTTTCTTACGATACAATGTGTGCAGCATTGGGCATAGTCCTCGTGAACTTTTACATGCACTTTTGACCAGCACTAATAAGTTATGTGTACAGCTTTACGCGAATACTATCAAACTTAAGACGCATTTCTGACTGTCACGGTATTTCTTAATTTTTCACACCTGATACCGTAACAATGATTTTCCCAGTTAACACCTTACACAGATTTGGGAAGAGCACCGTGACCAAAATGAAGTGGGTCATCCACCTCCTGAGTGCGTCATGCAGTGGGGAAGGAACGACAATACTAGGTGCTGTTAACAATACCTTCCATGCTTCAACGAAAAGCGGCTTTGAGCGCAGGAAGTGTCCAAGGTATCGCGTCGTCCGAGTGTACGACTCTGCTCAGTGCAGACGCCAGACGCACGTTCCAACCAAGGCCTTTGCGGGAAGTTCTGTTATTTCGTCGGGGGGAAGACCTCCTCAGCAACAATATAGAAAAAAGTACAAAAAGAAGGGCCTTTTGCAAGACGTATGTTTATCTGCTACTTTCTCACACAAAACATATAGCTTTGGCTGCACCCCCTAGAATCAGTGGAATTTCTCACCGTGACAAGTGCGGTGAATTCGGCGGGTTGGTAAAGATGCATAACTACGGACGTTCAGCGCAAAAAAACAAAAAAAACACGGAGGCACAAGAAAGAGACGCAGACAACACAAGCGCTAACTTCAAATCAACACAGCGCTAACTTTTGCGCTGAACGTCCGTAGTTCACACCGTGTGCGTGCAGATTCAAATTTGTTTGTTACACACATTTAATTGCGGGGACTTTTCGTTTCCCAACGCCCGCAAGCTTTTTCTGCTGTTGTTTGTCTCTCTTAATGTGCAAGCACTGCCCCTCTCTCTGCCTCCGTGCCTCTTCATTTTATTGCATTGTATTTGTGTCTTTTTGGCTGTACTGTTTGCTGTTTCTTTTATTGCGTAAGCACTTTCCCCGCTTCTTTCTGCTCCAGCACGTCCTGTTGAGCGACTGTACCAGTCACTTCCACTTTCGAAAAAGACTGCTCCCCATGAGACAAAATCAAATGCATGCGCTTATATATATATATATATATATATATATATATATATATATATATATATATATATTGTGAAGAATCAGACAGAGACACAGCATCCGTTCCTGGGCTGGCTGTTCTTTTATCTGCCCTTCGTCTTTCTCTTCTTCCGCCTTGATCTCCGCGCGCCCAACCCCAGTGTCGTTCTCTGTCTTCACACTCGGCCATGACTGCGAGGCATGCGGAGCGGCCGACAATGCTTCTGTTGGGCGGCACTGGCTGAAGCGGGGTGGTCGGTCCCGGCCACGCTGTGCCTCTGCTCGGAGATCTGCTAGTGTTTCTTCTGGCGGGCGGCATTGACTCTGTCGCTGTGGTCGAACTTGTCCATAGTGTGACGTCTTCTGAAAACCGCTTGACGACGGCTCTGGAGGGCGGCCCTGACTGTGTCGGAAATGGTCGCAGGTTTATCCCGAAACTCTCGCCTTTTCCGCGCCACATTTTGGAAAACCGGGCAGGAAATGATAGGTCCGCCGACACAAGTCGCTGCACCGAACGCGGCCGTCTGCGCATTTCGTAGCGGGTCGAGGAGCGTTTCGCTGTCCTATTGGACATCTTCTGCAACGTGGAGTCAGGTTCCCGCACTGACCTGCGATGTGGCTTGCGCTTTTGCAGCGTTGTAACTGTGGGGCTCCCGGAAGTTCTCAAGCGTGGAATTCTTGAAGCCGTGCTGGGTACACCCGTGACGTCCTCGTCAGAAGTCGTTCCAAGAGCAGGTGACTTGTGCTGCGTGCGCAGGCCTTCAATAAGAATGATCTGAGACGTGTCAGAGAACTTGGTGTCGCCTGTAGAGTCGTCTCCCAGCAAGTTCGAAACACTCTCATGTTCGGCCAGTGAATGATTTGAAGCGTGCAGATCCGCCTCCGTCTGGTCAGGCAGGATCTTGGTGGAATCTTCGGACATGCGGGTTTCATTAACGCGCTGGAAGGTCCAGTAAGACGCTGGCCGGTGCCTCCAAGTGCTCAAGCTGTAGCGGGGCGTGAAGGCAGCTTTTCTGTAAGGTGTGGAGGGCAACCGCACTCGGCCATTGGCAGGGATGTTCTTCCACCGGTTACCGAGGCAGGGACACAACAGAGCCTTAGTCCGGGTGCTTGTACCAGACCCAGCTGCGTAGCTGTCTGGCGGTGAGCTACAGCGTGCCGTTGCTGCCTCGAGGCTGTCTCTGTCTCTGTCTGATTCTTCACAATGGCGCAGCCGACAATATATATATATATATATATATATATATATATATATATATATATATGTGTGTGTGTGTGTGTGTGTGTGTGTTTCGCATTGTTACTGTTGAGATAGGCAGCTTTAGGATTCGCGTTCAAATGATAATACAAATCATCAAACCTCGCAGTATGTTTCCATAGGTCTATGGTTGTGAGTGGAAAATGGCTTGCGAGGTTCCAAGTATCTTTCTTTTTTTTTCAAAGCACAGCTATTAGGTGTCAGATAGATACTGATTTTGGCTTTGGCATCGACGTCGTTGCAATCGGTGATCTAGTGGCAGCCAACGCGCCCTACACGGCACACAAAACATTCTCTTCACAGTCAGGAAGGCCACCCATGAAGGATCTTCATCTGTCGATACTTCTAGACAAGCTTGCCGAGCTCAGCTACACCGACGCCAGAATCTATAGGTTTTGTCGGCACCAGCTGCTGTGCGACATGCCCAGAGGCAGTTTGCCCCGCCGAAGCAGATATCCATCTTGGCGGTCCATAAGTGAATGCACACGTCTTAGACATCGATTGCCCCCCTCTATATAAAAAAATCACGGCATATCCACGAAGTGAATGATGATGAGTGGGCGAAGCTCCGGAGGTAATCTGGTAAACCGTCAATCCCCGTAAATTTTGCCCACTCGATCATCATACAAAGACCTGACACTCAAACGCGGGGGTGTGGTGTGATTATACATACAGTATATGCACAATGTTTCATTATTTATACATATTGATAAAGTATATACACAATGTTTTATTATTTACATATGGGGTAGATGATGATTTTGTTCAAGAGCTCGACGGACCACAAGGAGAGGGTTCCCCTGATTTTGTTTTCCTCATCAGCGTCATCGTCATCGTTATCACGTGTAGTGGGTACATTCCACTATACTGGAACGCGCTTATTCTTCATGGTCATCAGGCGTCACATATGGCACGGTAGTGGGGCCATCGCTTTGTGATCGGTGAAAGGCAGGGAAAGTGGTGATGTCACATATGGCACGGTAGTGGGGCCCTATGTGACATCACCACACATGTCCTACCTACGGTGGCTACCTACTACTACATACTACAGAGGAGGGACAGACAGGCCCACACCCTAACGAGCTTCGCCCCTAATAAGAACGCGTGCATGTTAGCAATCAAAGCCGCACTACATCATATTTCTAGATCTTAACGGTATTATCACGTTCGCTTTTGGAAACCTGGTTTCAGAATGACGCCTTGAACCTTTGCGGACTATGCCTAAACAGCTGAAATGAAATCAGATTGATTTTGCTTCAGGTGGCATTCGTTCCAAAGCCCGACGAATAAAAGTTTTTTCATTAGTAACATTCAAAACTCATTCACACAGTCAATGTTTTTAGTCGGCATCAAAACGGAGGCAGGAATTATTACAACTAAGTTGATACTCATAGCAACCTCGCAACCGGGACTCTTTGTCATTTCCGTACTGCGTTCAATTAGCCAGCTCACCGGCGTAAGCGACCTCAGTATTGCACGGCTCAAGGCGAAGGTTCTGAGTATTACCCTGGTAAGAAGCATATGAAGCGTAGGGAAAGGGTCGCCATTATGCTTACACCCTCGGTAATCATCTTTGTACGCACTCAGTCACAGAGCACATGCGAAGAAATGAACGGTAGCAACTGCGTGTCTGTCACGCCGAAACTCAAACCGAAACCGCTTTATCGGGAACTACTTTAACCCACCAACACAGAGAAGTTGGCTCCGCGCTCCGTAGCTTTCGCGCTATTGCCAATGAAACCTGTCCCGCATTATACATGCAGACAGTTATTGGCAAGTAAACTGATAAGTTCGCGCCAGTTTATATGCTTACAGCTTTTTACAAGCTGGCTTTCAGTACGTAAATCTCTTAATAAGGGGTTTACGTACTGAAACGTGTCTCGCGGATACTTCCGATTTGGAAATAATAGAATCGCAAAAAATATTTGAGCGACATTAAAGATAGCGTAAAGTGATACGATGAGCCTCTGTTAGTCCCAATCTGCGTAGCGTGAGCCATTTCTGATGGACTTCATTATGAAGTAAAACCTGATCTTCGTATAAACGCTATCAAGCACTGATTTGTTGGTGTACGGACTGGACGCGAGTGTTCGGCAATCTATACGGCAGCACAGCAGTGTGTGCATTGCGGCGTAATTTCCCAGATAGCTATCCTGGCTTGGGATTATACTGACACGAAACCGCTTATTGGAAATCATATGGTGTTTCAGAAATAGGTGTTGGGAAAAAAGCAATGGAAAAATAAAATTGTCCAAGTACAGCCTGGCTTTCTGTTGGCAAAAAGAAAGACATTGTGAAGCCCAACTCAGTCAGTTGCGCCTTTCACTGTTGCTCTTTCTATTTGATAGACACCACTTCCGACAACCGACCGAATCCAATCAAGGCAGCTTCCAAGCCTGATGTATATCTTGTTACCTCGCGCAAATACATTTGTAGACGTAGCGGGCATCGCTTGCGTGATGATTTGCGCGTTCCGAAGTAAACAGAAATAAAGACACGTCTACAATACAAACTTGTATATTTTACACAACAGCATCGCGAGGCGAACGAGGCAGCAGCGACGAGGCGACTGACGAAACCCGGGCACGGCCGCTGGGACGCACGTGCTTCTTGCGTAAACAGAGACGGTCGGCCAAGGTCCGAGGTGCGCTGACTGTAGCTCGTGTTCACCGACCGCATTCGGCAGGCGCACAGGAAACACTTCACGGCGTCAACGTGGTTTGTTGAACCCCGACTGCGTTCCCTCTGCTGTGTTGCTATATAGGCCCCCCCGCTAGTGAAGGAGCCCGCTGAAAGGAGGGAGCCTGAACGATACAGAATGACACTCCCTGGTTGCAGCGGTGGGAGAGGGGAGAAAAGGCGATGATGTGGTGGAAACGGAGACGGAAGGTGTGGCACAGTCGGGAATATCATGGGGCAGCAGTACTTCGACGATGGCTGCTTTAAGGCGGTCGATAGAGACGGTATCTTGACGACCGTTCAAATCAAGCGTGTAGAACTTCTCACTGCGCTTGATGACGCGAATAAGGTCCTATCGTAAGGTCGCTGCAATGGCTTTCGGACTGAGTCTCGATGCACAAATACATGTGTCGCTGTTTCCAAGTCAGTAGAAATGTAGGTAGAAACACGGTGTTGTAGGCGAGGGTGTGGGGCAGAAAGATTTCGCATAGCGGAGCGCAGCTGCACCACATACTCGGTAGGCTCAGGGCAAGGGGAAGGAGTTGTAGCATCGAAAAGTTCTGGGGAAGACGGAGCGGTTAACCATAGGTCAACTCAGCAGGTGTGCACTTCATGTCCTGCTTTAACGTCGCCCTAAGGCTAAGCAAAACAAGTGGCAGGGAAACTGTCCAGTTGACCGTGTCGGGTTGCGCCTTCAAGGATGCTTTCAGGGTTCGGTGAAAACGCTCGACCAAGCCGTTAGCGATGGGGTGGTATGCTGTTCTGCGAAGCCGCGAACTTCCCAGCAAAACCATTAGCTTCTTGAAAAGAGCGGATTCGAACTGTCGACCGCGATCGGTGGTGATAGTAGACGGAACGCCAAAACGTGACACCCGACCCGACACAAAAGCTTTTGCGATTGTTTCGCTTCTGATGTCGGGGATGGGAAACGCCTCTGGCCACCGAGTAAAACGGTCAATACATGTCAGCAGGTAGGTCTTTCCATCGGATTGAGGCCATGGTCCTAGAATGTCCAGATGAACATTGTCGAAACGCTCCGAAGGTGCTGTGAAGGAGCCGTACGGTGACCATGTATGACGATACACCTCGGACTGCTGGCATTCTAAACAACTGCAGGGTCCACGCACGAACGTCTTTGTTAATTCCCGGCCAGACAAAACGCTGGGTGATAAGGTGTTGAGTAGCACGGATGCCAGGATAAGAGAGTGTATGCAAAGAGTCAAAAACAGCGTGTCGGAATTCGCTCGGAACAATTGGTCGAGGGTTGCCGGTAGACATGTCGCACAGAATGGGAATGGTGCAGGACGGAAGAGCAACTTCACGAAACTCGAGTGTTCCAGGGGATAGGCGAAGTTGAGCGATTTCTTCGTCTTGTGTTTGCGCTGACGCCAGGGCACTGAAATCGACAGTTGTTGGCGCTGCGGCGCAAAATGCGGAAGCTGTCAGGCGAGAGAGCGCATCGGCTGCAGCATTCGCAGATCCTTGCACGTGCCGGACATCAGTTGTGAATTCCGCGATGTAAGCAAGGTGACGACTATCACGGGGTGAAAACTTGCTGCTCGCAGATTTGATGGCATACGTCAACGGCTTGTGATCCGTGGCGATGAAAAAACATCGGGCTTCAAGGAAATGCCTGAAGTGACGCACACCCATGTAAGCAGCCAGGAGTTCACGTCCGAAAGTGCTGTAGCGGCTTTCGGTAGGTGATAGCTTGCGCGAAAAGAACGCTAGCGGCTGCCACGATCCGTCAACGAACTGCTGTAAGGCGGCTCCGACTGCCACATCCGACGCGTCTGTCATGAGGCAGAGTGGAGCTTCTGATGTTGGATGAACAAGAAGGGTGGCGTCTGCGAGCTGTGTCTTAACAGTGTCGAAGAAGCTGGACGCATTCTCAGACCATGTAATGGGCAGTACACTTGTTTTTGTTACCCTGTAGCAGATCGGTAAGGGGTCGGATGTGATCAGCACAACGTGGAATGAAACGCCGATAGAAGTTGATCAGTCCCAGGAACTCTCGCAGTTTTCGCAAGGAAGTTGGCTTTGGAAAATCCCGAATCGCTTGCACTTTCGAAGGGAGCGGTCGGATTCCATGATGATCAACACGGTGTCCGAGAAAGTCAAGTTCAGGCACGCCGAACGTACACTTGGCCTTGTTGACGATTAGGCCGTACTCGGCAAGGCGTTCGAAGAGCTGTCGAAGATGTGAAAGGTGTTCGTCTGCGTTGCGGCTAAAATGAGCAGATCATCGATGTACGCAAAACAGAATGGTAGGCCTCGGGTGACTGTGCCTACGAACCGTTGAAATGTTTGAGCGGCGTTACGGAGACCAAAAGGCATTCGTAGGTATTCAAAGAGGCCGAAAGATGTTACGACAGCAGTCTTGGGAATGTCCGAGGGTTCGACAGGTATCTGATGATACGCCTTGACCAGGTCTATCTTCGAAAAGATGGTTGCTCCATGCAGTGGTGCTGTCAAGTCCGCGATGTTAGGCGGTGGGTAGCGATCAGGAACGGTGGCGTTGTTCAAAGCGCGGTAGTCACCGCAGGGTCGCCAGTCACCTGGCGACTTCTTGGACACCATGTGCAGCGGAGAAGCCCAAGGACTTGATGAACGTCGCACAATGCCAAGCTCGAGCATGTGATCAAATTCAGCTCGGGCCACCTTGAGTCGGTCGGGTGCGAGGCGTCGTGAACGACCATGGATGGGTGGTCCTGAGGTAATAATGTGGTGGGTAACATCGCGCTTGACGGGACGCTGAAAATTGGACGGGCGAAGCAAGCTTGGAAAGTCATCGTGTAACTGTTCGTACGGTGACGAAGGTGGCTTGTTGATAACAGCGGTGATGCCGGTTGTTGATGCTATACCTTGCACCGTGAGTTGTGTCTTAGCATCGACAAGACGCTTGCGGGCGATGTCCACGAGCAGGTCGAAACGATGAAGGAAGTCCGCTCCAAGAATTGGGTAAGCCACGTCCGCCACGAGGAAAACCCAACGGAAAACACGACGGAGTCCAATGTTCAGTGTGAGTGCGCGTTCACCGTAAGTCACGATGGTAGTCTTGTTGGCGGCTTGCAGTGTAACTGCAGATCGGCGATTCTTCGGAAATGCAGGTGAGGGTTGAACAACGCTAACTTCGGCTCCCGTGTCCACGAGGAAACGGAGTCCAGATGCTTTGTCCAAAACGAAGAATAAGCAGCTGCTTGCAGGACCGCCACCACTCGCCGCTTCTAGTGGTGAGTCGGGGTGTTTTCCGAGAAAGTACAGGGAGATTTTCACTTCCGGGCAGCTGCACCGAAGGTACGGTGATACCAACACTCGCCGGGGCACGAAGATCGGGATGAGGAGCGCCGTCGGGAAGAGGAGCGGTGGCGTGACGAGGACCGAGAGCGCGCTGATAGCGTAGCGATCTGTACAGATAGTTGTTCGATCTGGCTGCGAAAGTTGTCGGGTAGGGCTCGCAGGTCTGGTGGCGAAGGGGGGAGATGCCTCACTTGCCGTGGAAGTGGGAGCGATCGCCGAAATGTTTGGGGAGTCGCAATCCATCACAGAGTCGGCAAGTTGCGCTAGCTTTTCCAACGACAATTCGGCTGCAGCGGCGAGCAACATACGGACAGTGGGAGGTAGGCGCTGTAATAAGAGCTCCCGGAGCAGGTCTTGATCGAAAGAAGAGACCTTGTCACCGAGAAGCTGCTGAAGACGGCGCAAAAGCTGTGACGGCTTGTGGTCGCCTAGTTCTTCAGCAGAAAGCAGCTGTTGGAGGCGCTGCCTTTCTGATGACGAAGTTCGCTTCAGAAACTCTCGGACAACGTGTCATAGGGTTTCGTCTCGGGTGGGGCAAGAATAAGGTCTCTGATTTCGCCGGCGATCTCCGGTGGAAGCGCGGACACCACGTGGTGAAATTTTGATGTCTGAGACGTTATTCGGGCCGTCACAAACTGGCTGTTTACTTGGGCCAGCCAGAGAGATGGATCAGCAGGCCAGAATTCCGGAACCCGAAAAGAGACAGCGGAGACTGCTTGCGTCGCTGCGGATTCGGGGGGATGCTTGTCTGGAGTCTCCGGTGGTTTCCATAGTTGTCGCCGTCAAAAATGGTTGCGAAATTTCGACAGTCCGTGGTCACCAATTAGTAGACGTAGCGGGCATCGTTTGCGTGATGATTTACGTGTTCCGAAGTAAACAGAAATAAAGACACGTCTACAATACAAACCTGTATATTTTACACAACAACATCGCGAGGCGAACGAGGCAGCAGCGACGAGGCGACTGACGAAACCCGGGCACGGCCGCTGGGACGCACGTGCTTCTTGCGTAAACAGAGACGGTCGGCCAAGGTCCGAGGTGCGCTGACTGTAGCTCGTGTTCACCGACCGCATTCGGCAGGCGCACAGGAAACACTTCACGGCGTCAACGTGGTTAGTTGAACCCCGACTGCGTTCCCTCTGCTGTGCTGCTTTACATTTAAAAGAAATAATAATCAGCGACTCTATTCTTTAGGCGCCGATGACCTGCCAATCTAGACGCTACCCAAGGTTCCGCGGTACCTATTGCGTCAAAAGAGTTTTCCCCGTCTTCCCCATTCTAGCGCCACAAATGTAGTTGCAGCGCAGAAGAGGAAGACATGAGGGTGGCCGAAGTAGCCATTCCTTCGTCAAAGGCACGTTTAATTTGAGTGAGAGAGATGTAAAGACGAGCCGGCCCAGATCGAAGAACGTTCATTTATTTATGTTCTTTGCGTATCGAGCCACGCGGCTCTTCGTTTGCTAAGGCTGCTTGGACGTGCCTTGCTTGCGCTTATGGTGCGCTACACACTCCGTACTTCGTAGTGGGCGAGGAAAATTTAGGCGGGGCGCTGTTAGGCAGCGCTACGTTTAACATAAGAATGTTTCCCCAGTGTAGGGTAGCATACCGGTCCTACTAGACTGGTAGACCCTCCTCATCTTTCCTTCCTTGCTTCTGTGATCATCAGAAATTTTTTCACCGCCATACATGCTTACCATCTTGCAAAGTTTACGGGATCTAATTGTCTGACATGCCGCAATATAGAGCGTGGAATATCCCCTTCGGACGGACACCGGACGACACCGGACGGACGGACCCCGGACGGACACCGGACGACACCAGACGGACGGACCCCGGACGGACACCGGACGGACAGACGGACGGACGGACACCGGACGGACAGACGGACGGACGGACACCGGACGGACGGACCCCGGACGGACACCGGACGGACGTGAGCATGAGACATTAAAGGCTTTCGCCTTAATATGAAGGCCGTCAACCCTACCACAGTCATCAGATTCATGGCCGAGAGCACAGAGAGGCTGCTTAGCAATTACTAGGCAGGTGGTGTCTGACGCCCAGGTTGACCCCATTCCTTGAGTCATGGCCGAGAGCACAGAGAGGCTGCTTACCAATGGCTAGGCAGGTGGTGTCTGCCGCCCAGGTTGACCCCATTCCTTAATCTTGCTTGCATGTGTTTGGAGGGGGCTTAGTCCGTCCCTCCTTCCCGCATCCCACACCACCACAGCGCATGCGCGTCCGCTCCCCCCTCTCTCTCCTACGCTCACCCCCTTTCTCTCCTCTAGGAATCCTCTACTCTACGGAGCGGCTCCCGCGTCCCACACCCCCCAAAGCACATGCACGCCCCCTCTCCCTCTCCTACGGTCCCCCCCCCCCGTCCTTTCCTCTAGGAATCCTCTACGGAGCGGCGCGCACGACAGGTGGTGTGACAGCTGCATACTCCGCTGGGGGGCGCCACGGTAGTTCCGCGGTATAAAAATGACCGAGCGCGCGCGCCTCATTCTCTCTCCTGTGCAGCGCCGCGATGAGCGCCCGGACCGCTGCCGTGAAATGAGAGCGGCGACGTTCCTCCCGCTCAAGCTAATTATCTCCCCGCTGCTTCGCATCCACACATGGTTCCCTTTAGCGGGATATGGGGAAGTTTCTTCTTTTTTTGCCAGTTACTCGGACTAGTGCGAAAGAAAGGGGAAGATACATTGCGCATAGGATCAATTGAACCTTCTGCATAGTCAACGCGTCTTGACTTGACCCCAATGTGCTGCATACGACTGCAGCCAATCACTTTGATGAAGGCACTACGATATTTGGTGGGTCACAGGACGTGCCACGTTCTTCAACCAACCCCTTAAGTACTTGTCTTTGCTCAAAATGAGCAGAGCCAGAAACGAACTGCGTGTGCATTTTGAGCCTAAGATTACCTTCTTTTTATGTAAAAATCGTATGGGAGTGGTTGCAGAATAATTAAATATATGCGAGGATCGTGATAATATGGATCTGGAGCTGCGGGGCTCCAAGAAAAATATGATTACTTCCTTCGCAAACAACGCTCGTGAGTCTGACGAGTTGAATGACGCGAAAACAATCATTGTCGTTGTTACAGCGGACTTATCGTTCTTCTGATGTGCATTACTGCAGTAAGTCCTGTACGGAGGCAATTTCAGCAAGTGTCCATCACTGTATATTTGAAATGGTGCATTTTTGCGACGTGGCATTTTGTCTTCGCGACTCTTGGAATCTCGAGCATCCTTTACACATTCGTGCCACACCCATTGGCTAATTTTGAGTGGATATGTGAGAAACAGTTCTGACCACCACTAATGCACGTAAATGACATAACTAATGCACATAAATGATACGGCCAGGAGTAAACATAGAAATAAAAGAGGTTTATCTCCTGATTTACGCTCTTTTTTAAGTTTCTCTTAACATACACCGGAGCATAAAAGAAATCAGAACAAAGCAAAACCTACGGCTGCTTTGCACTGTCGCAAGGAAAAAGAACAATGCAGCCATTTACCAAAGAGAAAAAAGCTGAGAATAAGACTGACAGAATTCAACCGGAATTGTCGGAATTCAACCGTTCGCAGTCGAGAGCACTGAAACACGAGAAAACGTAAGTATTCAATCTGTATTTATCGCAAGACGTGATGCTGATCACGCGATATTTTCTAATGAATGTTCTTCGTTTGATAAAGCTGGAAGGCGCGCCGCCGCAGTGAACCTAAAAACTGGAACTCAGCAGGCTACACTGACCTGTACTGCTCTGATTCTGCGCGACAGCTTTTTTACCCGGATGGCATACAATGCGCTCGGGAACTTCTGCTGCTCAAACGAAACACAGAAGTTTTCGATTGCATATTTGTGTAGCATTCGGTTGCAACCTTAAAATAGATACAAGCTCGGCCCGTAAAACTGCGGGACGCTTGTCAACCACCTAGGTCAGTGATTCACGCAAGCTTGTGTCCTTTCCATTCGTACTTACTTGTTCTACGGTAATGTCAGAGCCACACCTATCGAAACATAACAATTCGTTGTTCCAATCTAAACACGACATTTCACTTATAATTGATGTCATAATCTCTCATGACATTTGATAAGGCGTTCATGTTTTCAATACCGGCGGTAATACCGGTTGGATGGAACGGCTACGGAAACATTTTTTTGGGTGGGACTGTGATGGCTGTAGGTGGAGCTTGTATTTGTTCTGAAGTCGTAATCGACTACAGTGAATACTGAAATTTGTTTTTGCAACGTATGATTGAAATGGAAACACGTACACTCTGTTAGTGACTCGACCTTAATAACGGCACAGGAATGGTCAACTGCCATGAAGAGTAAACTTTCAACTGTTTTGAAGGTTACTGAAAAACAAAACAAAGGAAATGATTAACATTTGCAGCACTTCTCTTAGAGATCTATACAACGCAGGAATGACATAAAAAAAAGTATATCACTGTAACAGCAATGCTCAAACTTATGGTTAATAAGCAGTGGCGTAGCCAAGGGGGGGGGGGGTTCAAACTCCCCCCCCCTCCGAAATTTTTCAGTTTTTCTTGCGTATATATACACGCACACATACAAACGCACGCACGAACATACATTAAGTATGGTTGAACCCCCCCCCCCCCCCCGAAAAATTTCTGGCTACGCTACTGTTAATAAGATAACACCGGAAGACTTGCAGTTGCGTTCCAGTAGGCAGATTGCGTGTTCAGAAAAGCGAACTATAGACTACGAAATTTGTAGGCCGTTTTACATAACGAGGCTCGAGTGTTAAGCCGTTAATGCTCAGCAGGCAACCTGAGTGCCGATTTTATATGCCGGAAAAAAATTAAGGTGGGATTAGCCAACACGCAGAGATGGCGCCCTTGCACATAATATCAGGAGAAATCTGAGCAGATAGATGTGTCTTTGTTAGAAGCATTGCAAAAGATTCAAGGCAAGCATGAGACGAGAAGTGCGTCACCTGTATCGCATCATCAATAATGAAAAAAAAGTCACAGTTTCACCGCAAGGGCGAAGCAATGAATGCGATAGCAACAAATTGTAACGTTATACGAAGTGAGGCTGGCAGCTAAGTCTTTTGGATCCGATCTCACGCAACTCTAGAAAACGCTTGTTTAAGAGAATTCTCTTCGCGTTGAGAACGCAGCACGTAGAAGGGTACACCGGCCGCCAGCTGTCGGCTGCCGAGATGGGGGAGATAACGCGCGCGCCCCCGACGACCGCGGTCGTAAAATCGAAGGTCGCTCGAGGGACCCCCCCCCCCCTCGCGTCTTTTCACGCTCGCGAACGACGGGCGGGGCTGGTTGAACAGTTGGGGGGATCTTATCGCATGCGCCTCGGAGCGACGGAGATGCCGGCTCGTTTGATCGCCGCTTCCGCCGAGTTCACCGCTCCCGCTCGCCCACTATTACCCGCTGGTAGAACGTACGATGCGCAGGGGGGTTCTTATCAATTTGGACTTCATACGCGACACGACGGCGACGGCAACGGCGACGGCAAAAACCCGTCGAGACTGTCCATATAATTGCTATCGCAATAATAACATGCATGCAACGTGAATTAACCACGGTCGTTTCGTGAACATACACTGCATAGGAATGGGAATGCACGTCCAACACATTATTGGCTTGCACAGGACAACATACGTTAACTCAGAGAATATTGACTAGTGGTCGGTAACAAATGTTAAGTCTGATGCCTGTCATCAAGGGTAGCCTGATTATGGCTGTTGCATAAAAATACTAGCTCGTAGCGCCTAACTATTCACTAATGTGCGCTAACTGTCGACTACTGCATGATATTTTCGCAAGTGGTGCCTCATATTCTCTAGTACATGCTGACGCTTCTAAGTGTTCGCTTGACGTCAGCTAAAGTTTCTAGTTGTTAGTGTTGGTTCGTCCTTGCGTAATCTTATGTGGCTGCCGTCTGATGTTAACTACTAGAGGAGATAATCGCGCGTTCTTTGTAAGCGCTCTCGTATATTCGTAGTCGATATTACACGTTAAGTTCTATGACTCTTGCACATGTGTTCTATGGCCCTGGTTGACTCCGCCGGGATTCGCCAACGGACACTGCTCACGATATTGACGACAGCGTCCCAAAGCGCGCTCTTTCCCTGAATAAAACAAACGTGTGTGTTCGAACCTGAGTCTCCACAAAGTATAGTCGTTCAGCATAACAGGACCGTCGACGTGTCTCATATCTACGCATCACGACCGACTTCACAGTATACATGTACACGTTCCTCCACCTCCTAACGTTTGGCTCTGGACCAATCTATGGGGCATGTACAGCTCGATTTCCGCTATATGCCGCTTCACGTAGACTCCAAGAGTTCATGAAAACTGAGGATAATTCTTAAGCGATTTATTTAGGAGTCTTTGAAGAAATCTGCCTCCCACATCCCGAAGCTTGCAGCAAATACCGTGCTCGATCATCCACGTCTTCGGATATGCATGATGAACATGTTCATGTTTATCAGGGGGGTGTGCTTCCCTTTCGCATATGCAGGGCCCTGCCTTTCATATATTAGAGTACTTGAATACATCTCACTAACTCAAGTGCTCTATTGTACAGAACGCATGAGTAGACTATCCGTTCTAAGCCAAAATGGTCTGCCGGCAAATGTTTGTTCAGAGTTCCTTGGTTTTAAGTGTGACCACTAGTTAGCATAACAGTGTGGAAATCGGGGCACTCAAAGAAAGAATCAACCTCGCTGAAGATTGCTTTGGTGGGTACCGGTAGTACTACGTGTCAAGTACAAAAAAAATTATTATGTTACCTGGTGTGATGAATTAAAATGTTTTCGCTAAGTTCTGCTTACGAGTTTCTGAGAGTTCGCAACACATCCACGGGAAGAACCGGCTCTCAAATGAGGTCCTGGAGCGCAGTAAAGAAACTAGCACGTTTATTGACTTCTGGATTGACTATTGCATGACTGTCATTTCGGGGTTACGGATGCGTGCTTGTTGGATGTTTTCAAGTTAATAAGAAATCAAACACCTCAGACTGCATGCATGCGGCTTTAAATGCGATGTCACAGGTACAGAAAGACTTGTGAATTATGATCTGGAAAGATTTAATTGGCCATGTGGCGGCGTTTGCGAAGTTACACAAACCATTCTAAACATCCATTTCAAAACAAATAATGATGGTATGAGTCGTCGATGCTATAATTTAAATTGTCGTAAGTAGTTTATTAACCCTTAATGAATACGATTATAATATCAGTAATACCGTGCTCATACAATCAAGATCCTTATTACATTGAACGAGGACATACTTTATCCCTACCTCTGTGTAACAGAGTCATCCGCTCTGTGCGCTGTCTATCAAGTACTCCAAGTATTGCCAATTCACATCTGCGAACAAGAAACACACGAGTTCAGCAGACGACAAGCAGCGGGAACACAAAAACTTACCTACTTCCTCGGACGAACACACATCTTTTAATTGTAATGGACAATGGTCTAACAGACTGAACTTGGTCTACCTCGCATCTAAAGTGTCCTCTGCGGGTTGTTCTGTACGTCCATATTGGCTCAAACTGGTTGAAGAACTGAAATATAAATATTAAAATTATATATATATATATATATATATATATATATATATATATATATATATATATATATAGTTTCCTTTAGCTTGAGGCCACGTCAGGCTGGTATGATGTTTTTCATGTACAGGTCCCATGATTCCGTGATCCTAAGCAAAACGAATGCGCTATTAAAACTTTTTTCCGTTCCTACGAAAGTCCAAGAACGGGTGGACATTTATCGATTTGCCTACCTCTGTGTATCGCCGCCAATCTAGCTTCCGAATACTACACACACACTGCCGTAGCCGCTAATTAACTGAAACTGCCAATAAATGATGTGAGCATATCAGCATAACCTGATCGCGATTACTAAGATACTCTCCATTAACTCTTATCCCTCACTCTTCCCAATCTAGGACCCTGAAAACCTTCTGTAAACACTCGGTGAATACCATTGGAGAGGTAGTGGAGATTCGCTGATGACATCGCATTGATGAGTTACTCAGGGTATGAATTATAGCTCATGATTACTGAACTAGACATGGAAAGCAGAAGAGTAGGTCTGAAAATTACTATGCATAAAACTAAAGTAATGTCCAACAGTCTCGGTAGAGAACAGCGCTTTGCGATAGGTGCCGAGACACTGCAAGTTGTCAAGGAGTATGTCTTCTTAGGACAGGTAGTAACCGCGGAGCCCAATCATGAGAGTGAAATAACAAGAAAAATAAGGATGTGGTGAAGCACATTCGGCAAGCATTCTCAAATCCTGAATGGTAGTCTACCACTGTCCCTCAAGAGGAAGGTATATAACAGCTGCATCTTACCGATACTCACCTACGGAGCAGAAACCTGGAGGCTCACAAAGCGGGTTCAAATTAAATTGAGGACGACTCAGCGAGCAATGGAAAGGAAAAGTCACAGTTTCACCGCAAGGGTGAAGCAATGCATGCGATAGCAACAAATTGTAATGTTATGCGAAGTGAAGCTGGCAGCTAACTCTTTTGGATCCGTTCTCACGCAACTCTGGAAAACGCTGGTTTAAGAGAATACGGCCGCTCCAGGGACACTCTTCACACCACATTCTCTTCGCGTTGAGAGCGCAGCAAGTAGAAGGGTATAGCGGCGGCCCGCTGTCAGCTGCCGAGATGGGAGATAAGGCGCGCGCCCGCGACGACCGCGCTCGTAAAATCGAAGGTCGCTCGAGGGAATCCCCCCCCCCCGCTCGCCTTTTTTCACGCTCGTGAACGACGGGCGGAGCCGGTCGAACAGTTGGGGGGGATCTTATCGGATGCGCCTGCCGGCTCGTTTGTTCTCCGCTTCAGCCGCGTTCATCGCTCCCGCTCGCGCGCTATTACCCGCTGGTAGAATGCACGATGCGCAGGGGGGCTCTTATCAACTTCGGACTTCATACGCGACATGACGGCGGCGGCGACGACAAAAACCCGTCGAGACTGTCCATATAATTGCTATCGCAATAAAATGATGGGTGTAACCTTAAGAGACAGGAAGAGAGCAGAGTGGGTTAGGGAACAAATGGGGTTAAGGATATAATATTTGCAATCAGTGTTGCGGAGTTGCCACTCCGGAATCGGAATGACACCGCAATCATCCTACACTTTCGCGACCCCGGAGTGGAATGGGAAAGGAATTGGGACACCGTTTGGAGGAATGGAATGGGAATGGAATTGAACGTCTTTTGCACGGAATGGAATGCGAGTGGAATTACGTCTATTTTTGCAGACAGAGCACGTTTTCGTCTACGCGCTGTTTTTTCAAACTTCAAACATTAGTAAGTCAGAGCCTCTAATTTAACAATAAAGCAGTATTTTGAAATGGCTTGGCTGATTACAAGCACGGTGCATTTATAAGCAACGCGCCTACTACAATTCTGTCCTTATATAGACTGTTGCTCCGAAGTTTGTCTCTATTCTTCGGTTAACCGCGGTTCTGTACCGTTGGTATTCGTCGTGCGGAACTATGGCGGCGGCATAGTCCCCTTACGGCTTGTCATTTTTTCCCCCCCTAGGTGGCGCCCCAGCCGCCTGCTTGTGTCCCCCCGTGTTCGCATCGCCAAGCAAAAATGCCATTGGGGAGGAACGCATTTTGCTACACCCTTCATTGCTACTACTGTAATATCATGCTCAAAATAGTCATGTAGGCCTGAGTACATGTTTTTTTTTCCAAGTCGAAGGCTCCAACGCATTCTCTAGGTACACCTTTAGTTAGCCAGAGCCAAGGGTAGGCGTGGTGTAAAAGTGTGAGCGATCTGCCAATTTGTAAAAGAGAAACAGAGGCATATGTTAGTGTACAAACAAATGCATTATGCCAGCAGATACTGAAGGAAGAAACGAATTATCCCTGCGGGTTGGTTCCCATTCATACCCCCACACGAAAGTGGCGAATACTCTATGCACAGCCTGATCTTTATCTGAGGAGCAGTTTAGTACCTGACGCACACAAATAACCTTTGCGACAAGGAAGACATTGCATACCTGCGCACAGGCGAACACAGAATGTTCTCCTCAGACCGTCCATGCTTGCGATGCGCGCTTGACAAGCATGAGCGGTGCGGCCCAGTGTTCCGTATTCGATGCAAATGCACAAGGTGCCCAAGCGGTGCACTGTTCCAACTAATACCGGCAGATCTAGAGGGTTTCGTTCACCATTAACCAAATCTTAGTTCTCTACATATTCACGACCGTTCCGCACGCGCGGCAAAACTGCTTAGTCGTCTTGAACACTGCTTTTGTCAGCATAAAAATACTCTATGTCGTCATTTTAGCATTAACACATTTAAGCTTAAACAATAATAAAACATCACCGATCGTTCAAACGTGCTTACCATGCAAATACTATAAGTAGCGGCAGAACTGCCCGCTACCTATAGTATTTGGCAGCAGAAAGCACAGGACCAGGTTAAGCTTAAACAATATTAAAACATCATCATTCGTTCAAATATGCTGATCATGCAAATACTCTAAGTAGTGGCAGAACTGCCCCAATGGGAATGAGTATAGGTGATTGTACTGCATGAGATGCTATCCCTCGACCTTGGTAACGTGTTTTGCGTATTTTTCGCAGTTCTTAATGCATCTGATGACATCAGCTTTATGGGGGCGTTCATTCTTAACTCGTTAAAACTATCAAGATGCCTTTAATACTTTGAGGAATTACAGGAATGGAATGGAACTGGCTGGCCATTCCCGCAGTGGGAATGTGCTAAGTTTTTTATTCCGAGGAATTGAAAGGAATGGAACTGCGGCAAGTTCTACTTCCCCGGAGTGGAAATGGAATGGAATGGAGCGCATTCCGCAATACTGGTTGAAATCAAGAAGAAGAAATGGACGTGGGCTGGGCACGTAGAGCTTAGGCAGGATAACCGCTGGTCATTAAGGGTAACTGACTGGATTCCAAGAGAAGGCAAACGCGTGAGAGGGAGACAGAAAATTAGGTGGGCAGATGAGATTAAGAAGTTTGCAGGTATAACGTGGCAGCCGAAAGCACAGGACCGGGATGATCGGCGGAACATGGGAGCGGCCTTTGCCCTGCAGTGGGGCGTAGTCAGGATGATGATGATGATGATGATGATAATGATATTTTTCATTATTGCATTTTGATAACAGCACAGTTTCATTGCTCTCAAAATTACGTGAACTTCGGCTAGTGAAACAAGACTGCACGGTTCTATGATTAAGGAAGTACACACTGAACATCGCTTATCTCGTAGAAGAAACCTACAATTCACTAATCTGAAAACAAAAAAAATGTGGTTTTGTCTAGTGATTGTAGTTTTAAATGCTGCGGTAAATGCAGCTCCAGTTTCTGAAACCTGAGGAAGTGTGTTTTTGAAACCTGAGGAAGTGTGCCCAGTGATTTCCGTTGGTAGATTTCCCCGTGCTTCGTCTACAAAACCGTCAATGTCCCCAATGCTTGAGGTAAGCATGTAGGAATTCTCCGGCATGATTATAATCTGATACGTCAGATTCGAGAACTCGGTATGCGACATGCGCACTACTTTTTGCTGCTTTTTCTAGTCTGCCTGCTTGTTACGGAAGTTGATATACGTGTCGTCCGCCAGAGAGTACCGTCTGGCTGTTTCTCCCGTAACGATGTAGCGACGACTGCGCCGGAGAACGCCGGTCGGAAGGAGCAATCATGCTTTTGGCGAGGCGAGGCCGTGGTGTCATGTCTTGCGCGGCCCCGTAGCCATGCTCATGTTTCCTAAGCGTTTTATCGATATTGTCACGCGCGTTTCTTTCACTTTTACTGTATTCGGTTTACGCCCCCAAACACTGTGAACAAACCGCGCCTACAGTGTTCGAGAAGGTTCACGATTGTAATAGATCATGTTGTTAAGATTGCGCGCAAGACGCGAACACCCAAGATTATTCGAGAGCTAGCGCGACGACCAGAGATAAGGCTAGAATGTTCGACGCGTGATCTATAAAAGTCGTCGCGTTCCAACGATGATCAGTTGATCGACGGCCGACACTCTGTTCGCCGCTATCAGTGCCAGCGTGTATTGCTGTAATCTTACTTTCCGTTTACCGGCCACAAGTTCGGCCCAATAAACAGTTTCATCTTGGACACGTCACCTGCTGCCTTCGTCGACGTCACACCCACGTGACATCTGGTGGAGGTGCTGCTTCTTCCATGCTCCGGACGCCCCCCGCGAAGCGCTGACCCAAGCTCAAGCCGCGAAGAAGCTGACGCTAAGGAGAACCCGGAATCTCGAGCTAGCCGCAGGCGAAGGGACTTCAGCCAGAGTACGGGCAACTTCCCGAGGCTTGGCAAGTCCCTGAAATCCGGACCGCTTGGGGTCATCTAATAACGCCGGCCGGTGTTTGCACAGCAATAGTCACCATCAATAACCGGACTTATCCCGCCAGCTTTCTAATTCTGCAGCACTGCTCCAGGGATGTGATACTGGGGATGGACTTCCTAAGTCAACACGGCGCCGTCATCGACCTGAGGTCTGAGTCGATAACACTGACTTCAGAAAAAGCGCTGCCGCCCCACACGACGCCGGAGAATCTTGCCTTGAATGTAATAGAAGAGCAGGTCACCGTTCCGCCTCTCTCCAGCGTCGTCATTTCCGTCGGCACACAAATACCCGTTAACCTTTGAAGGCGTCGTCGAGGGCGATCAGCACCTGTTTGTGAACCGTCAGATTTGCGTCGCAAGAGGCATCGACGAGTCACGCGACGGCAAAGCAAAGGTGCTGCTGACAAACTTCAGCCACGAATATCAGCACCTCAACATTGGTACGACGGTCGCCTACATCGAGAAATTCGTGCACACCAGCAATGCTTTCGCCCTCTCCGATACTGCCGACCATTCTTCGACGAATCGAGTTCCCGAAACAGATTTTCGACGTCAACCCCAGCCTCCCAAAGCAGAAGCAAGACCAGCTCAAAAATCTGCTCCTGCAATTCAAGGACTGCTTCTCATCGTCGTCAAGAATTCGACAGACCCCAATCGCCAAACATCGTATCATAACTGAACAAAGTGCCCGACCAGTCCGTCAGAGCCCGTATCGAATTTCGACGCGAGAACGCGAAGCCGTAAAGAAGCAAGTCGACGAAATGCTACGTGACGACATAATCCAGCCCTCCAAGAGTCCCTGGGCGTCTCCCGTGGTGTTGGTGAAGAAGAAGGACGGCACGCTACGTTTCTGTGTCGACTATCGTCGCCTGAACAAGGTCACGAAGAGTCCCCTGCCACGGATAGACGACGCCCTGGATCGACTCCACAACTCGAAGTACTTTTCGTCGATGGACCTCAAGACAGGCTACTGGCAAATCGAAGTCGACGAGAGAGACCGAGAAAAAAAAATCACAGCATATCCGCGGAGTGAATGATGATGAGTGGGCGAAGCTCCGGAGGTACATCATCAAAGACGTGATGGTGGTTGGTGGCATGTGGTCAAACGATATGCATGTGAGACCATATCGCGATGCCATGTGTTGTATGGCATCGCGATCGTCATCGTCATCAGCAGGTGGCTACTACATAGTGGGTACATTCCATGTCCCCACTATGATGACGCTGCCCTTATGGCAGCGTCATCCCCATGTGTTGTATGGCATCGCGATCGTCATCGTTATCAGCAGGTGGCTACTACATACAAGGGACGCACGACCGACAGGCTAAGGAGCTTCGCCCCTAAAACTGCTTTCATAACTCCAGATGGCCTGTTCGAGTTCAAGGTAATGCCTTTTGGTCTTTGCTCAGCCCCCGCGACCTTCCAACGCGTTATGGATACCGTACTGGCCGGCTTGAAGTGGCAGACTTGCCTTGTGTACTTGGACGACGTCGTTGTGTTTTCCTCGAACTTCGACGAACACCTGCGGCGCCTTGAAGCTGTACTTCAAGCAATCAAAACCTCCGGACTTACCCTGAAGCCTCAAAAGTGCCGCTTCGCCTACGAGGAACTCTTGTTCTTGGGCCACGTGATGAGGAAGTCCGGAGTACGCCCCGACCCTCAGCAGACAGACGCCATCACTACGTTAACGCCACCTGCCGACAAGAAGGCTGTGCGTCGATTTCTCGGCCTGTGCGCATACTACAGGCGGTTCGTCAAAAACTTTGCCCACGTCGCCTCGCCACTCACTAACCTTACCAGGACTGACGTCTAGTTCGAGTGGGAAACGCCGCAGGAGGAAGCATTTCAAGAACTAAAACGACGCCTACAAAAGCCTCCGTTACTTGCGCATTTCGACGAACACGCCGAAACAGAAGTGCACACCGACGCAAGCAGCGTGGGACTCGGCGCCATCCTTGTGCAGAGGACGGACGGACTGGAAAGGGTCATCAGTTATGCTTGCCCGTCGCTATCCGAGGCAGTGGCCAACTATTCCACAACATAAAAGGAGTGCCTCGCCATCATCTGGGCTACGCGAAAGTTCCGCCTGTACCTCAATGCCAGGCCCTTCAAAGTTGTGAGCGACCACCATGCCTTGTGTTGGCTAGCTAACTTTAAGGACCCTTCAGGTCGTCTCGCGAGATGGAGTCTAAGGCTTCAAGAATTCGACATCGCCGTCGTTCACAAGTCCGGCCGAAAACATTCTGACGCCGACTGCTTGTCTCGCGCCCCCGTCGACCCGCCGCCGCATGACGACCACGAGGATGACTTCTTCTTGGGAACCATAAGTACCGACGACTTCGCCGAACGACAGCGAGCCGACCCGGAACTCAGGGGCCTTATGGAGTACCTCGAAGGCAAGACAGCCATTGTTCCGAAGGCATTCAAGCGAGGACTTGCATCGTTCCTCTTGCGAAACAGCGTTCTCATAAAGAATTTCTCGCCGCTTCGAGCCGACTACTTTCTCGTAGTGCCTTCAGCAATGCGTCCAGAAGCCTTCCAGGCACTACACCACGACCCGACGGCGAGACACCTCGGACTTTCCCGCACGCTCGCAAGAGTACAGGAAAAGTACTACTGCCCGCGCCCTGTCCCCGACGTCGCCCGATACCTAAGGACGTGCCGAGACTGTCAGCGACGGAAGACACCGCCCACAAGACCAGCAGGCTTCCTTCAGCCGATCGAGCCTCCTCGGTGACCGTTCCAGCAGATCGGCATGGACCTCCTGGGGCCGTTCCCAACGTCGACTTGCGGAAATAAATGGATCGTCGTGGCTACCGACTACCTCACCCGCTACGCCGAAACAAAGGCCCTGCCTAAAGGCAGTGCCGCCGAGGTAGCCAAGTTCTTCGTTGAAAACATCGTCCTTCGACACGGCGCCCCTAGAGGTTCTCATCACCGACAGAGGTACGGCGTTTACTGCGGAGCTTACTCAGGCGATCTTGAGATACAGCCAGACAAGCCACCGCCGGAGCACCGCCTACCACCCACAGACCAATGGCCTCACCGAGCGTCTCAACAAGACCATCGCCGACATGCTGGCCATGTACGTCGATGTCGAGCACAAGACGTGGGATGCCATCCTTCCGTATGTGACCTTCGCGTAAAACACGGCCGTGCAAGAAACGACACAGATGACGCCATACAAGTTGGTCTACGGACGCAGCCCGACAACGACGCTCGACGCGATGTTACAAACGTCACCGAGGAAGAAAACGTCGACGTCACCGCCTACCTACAGCGCGCCGAAGAAGCTCGGCAACTCGCTCGTCTGCGTATCCAGTGCCAGCAAAAGACCGACAGCCGTCGCTACACCCTTCGACGAAGCTTCGTGGAATACCAGCCTGGTGACCGTGTGTGGGTCTGGACACCCATACACCGACGTGGACTTTGTGAAAAGCTTCTTCGGCGATACTTCGTGCCTTACAAGGTGCTTCGACGTGTAGGCGCTCTAGACTACGAGGTCGTTCCCGACGGCATAAAGAACTCCCAGCGGCGCCGCTCACGGCCTGAAGTCGTCCATGTCGTGCGCCTCAAGCCGTTTTACGCGCGTTAGTGGACCTGAGGACTGTACATTTTGATTTTAGTTGCGAAGCATCTTATGCTCGGGGCTCTGTCCGTCCCTCCCGCGTCCCCCCGTCCCGCGTCCGGCCACTTTCATGAAGTAGGGAAGCACCCATTATGCGAACCAGAACACTGTAGTCATATGAAGACCGTCAACCCTATGACAGTCATCAAAGTCATGGCCGAGAGCACAGAGAGGCTGCTTAGCAATAGCTAGGGAGGTGGTGTCTGTCGCCCAGGTTGACCCCATTCCTTAATAATACTTGCATGTGTTTAGAGGGAGCTTAGTCCGTCCCTCCTTCCCGCGTTCCACAGCGCATGCGCGTCCCCTCCCCCCTCTCTCTCCTACGCTCACCCCTTTCTCTCCTCTAGGAATCCTCTACTCTACGGATTGACCCCCCGCGTCCCACAGCGCATTCGTGTCCTCTCCCCTATGCTCTCGTACGCTCACCCCCTTCCTCTACTCTAGGAATCATCTACTCTACGGAGCGGCGTACCACAGCGCATGCGCGTCTTCCCCCTCTCTCCTCTAGGAATCCTCTACTCTACGGAGCGGCTCCCGCGTCCCACAGCGCATGCACGTCCCCTCTATCTCCTCTCCTACGGTCCCCCCCCTGTCCTCTCCTCTAGGAATCCTCTACGGAGCGGCGCGCACGACAGGTGGTGTGACAGCTGCATACTCCGCTGGGGGGTGCCACGGTAGTTCCGCAGTATGAAAATGACGGAGTGCGCGCGCCTCATTCTCTCTCGTGTGCAGCGCAGCGATGAGCGCCCGGACCGCTGCCGTGAAATGAGAGCGGCGACGTTCCTACCGCTCAAGCTAATTATCTCCCCGCTGCTTCGCATCCACGCGTGGTTCCCTTTAGCGGGAGATGGGGAATTTTTTTGTTGTACTTTCTTGCTTGTGCCTAGTGATTATTGTACTTTCTAGGTTTATGGTTGTTATTTTTTTGTTGCATGCATTTACCCCCGTGTGTTCTGTTTAAAGCATCGGGACGATGCTTTTTTAGAGGGGGGGCATTGTCACGCGCGTTTCTTTCACAATTACTGTATTCGGTTTACGCCCACAAACACAGTGAACAAACCGCGCCTGCAGTGTTCGAGAAGGTTCACGATTGTAATAGATCATTTCGTTAAGATTGCGCGCAAGACGCGAACGCCCAAGATTATTCGAGAGCTAGCGCGACGACCAGAGATAAGGCTAGAATGTTCGACGCGTGATCTATAAAAGTCGTCGCGTTCCATCGATGATCAGTTGATCGACGGCCGACACTCTGTTCGCCGCTATCAGTGCCAGCGTGTATTGCTGTAATCTTACTTTCCGTTTACCGGCCACAAGTTCGGCTTAATAAACAGTTTCATCTTGGCTCGTCGCCTGCTGCCTTCGTCGACGTCACACCCACGTGACAATATTAAAGGGACTGTCTACCGCTCGGAAAATTTTTCCTGATTGCAGCGAAAATGAGAAGATCGTTCATCATATCGGCGACAACGAGCATGCCTTTGTGCCATAAAAAAGGAATTATAATTTTAATTTGACGTTGAAAGTCGACAAAGAATGACCGCTAGCGTCACCAAACAGGGATGTGGTTCAATCTACTCATGACAAGAAATCCTCGCAGGTAGACTCACTTTGCTTAAAAACAAACATGTGTAACTTGAAGTCACGGAGGAAGGAATAAGTCAGGAGAGGCCCTGACGTCACTCTCTGTGAAGCCGTGGTGAAGCCGGAAGTCGGCCATATTGACTGGGCAGATTTTCCTCTCTTGTTTACATGTGACAAACGAAGTAGAAGGCGCGTTTCCCTCTCCGGCTCGAAAACCACGTGGGCTGCACTGCACGCGTGTTGAGACTATCCGAAACCAACGGAACGGGACTTAAAACGGTGGGCCAGCGCGATACCGTTGGCGAAATCATTTCGTCCGAGTAATAACAGCAAGAGCTCGTCGACAAGGAAGCAACACAAGTGAACGCCATGCTAGATGCATTGAGTACGGCGAGTGTTTTGTCAATGTTTTCACGAAATTTATTCACGCACCGTACGGACAACACGATCGGCCGTGCGCCGCCTTCTATGGTTTCCCAAGCGGCGCCCGGCCACCGTGCCCGGGTTCCACGTAAACGCTCACCGGCGTCAGCATTGTGCAACCGCGGTGGTCGACCTTGTGCACGGTGCAGGTGCACGAGCGACACATGAACGCGGTTGCTGTAACGCCGAGAGCACACTGCTAGGGGCGAGCATAGGAAGCAAAACAGAAAAGGTATTTTAATGCGCACAAGCAAGTTCTTACTGTACACATATCGAACACGAAACTACAAGTGCACATGGTGTCCTCATTTCGTCTAGCGGAGTACAAACGTTTCGTCCGTTGTCACAAGCAGGAATACTGCACAACTGTCACTGACCTGCAAGGCGTTCGTCGTGGTTCCGTTTTGTCACGGTGCCTGAACCCGATTTTGCTGAGCACATCGAATCCTTCATCGGCGTCATCCGCTGCACGGCACGTGAATATACGCGATCCTTTCACGCACTGTTGAGGCCCCGTGGCTAACAACATGTTTTGTAAACGTTGCTAAGTACAATAACCACCGGGAGAACACTGCGTAGCTAACAACGCGGCACAAATGCATAGATATCGTCCACCACGGTTGAGTACGAGACCTACGGAGGCGCACACGCACATGCCGCCGCCGCTACACCAGCTACGCCGCACAACACGTAACCATAGCAACGCCGCCATTGTGCCCAATGGATATGGCCGCCATGACGTCATTTCCTCCACACTTTTTGCGTAGCGCGCCGGCTGGGCATGCCCTCTCCTGAGTAATTCCTTTCTCCGTGTTGAAGTGGTGTTTTACGCACTTGAGACAGCTTTAGGTTGCGCCAGAGAATAAGTTTTGCTTTTTTTTTTCTCACGTGTTCAAAGAGGCGCACGGTGGCGTTGCCGGCGGCGCGTTCGTCTGCCTGCATGCCTGCGGCGGAGAAACGCGAGCACTGCGTCCGGTGCCGTTCATAAGAACAAAAAAAAAACAATGTAAAAAAATTCCCCATCTCCCGCTAAAGGGAACCATGTGTGGATGCGACGAAGCGGGGGAGATAATTAGCTTGAGCGGGAGGAACGTCGCCGCTCTAATTTCACGGCAGTGGTCCGGGCGTTCATCGCGGCGCTGCACAAGAGAGAGAATGAGGCCCGCGCGCTCCGTCATTTTCATACCGCGGAACTACCGTGGCGCCCCCCAGCGGAGTATGCAGCTGTCACACCACCTGTCGTGTGCGCCGCTCCGTAGATGATTCCTAGAGGAAAGAACGGGGGGGGGGGGACCGTAGGAGAGGACAGAGAGGGGGGAGGGGACGTGCATGCGCTGTGGGGGGTGTGGGACGCGGGAGGTGCTCCGTAGAGAAGAGGATTCCTAGAGGAGAGAGGGGGAGAGGACGTGCATGCGCTGTGGGGGTGTGGGACGCCGGAGCCGCTCCGTAGAGTAGAGGATTCCTAGAGGAGAGAGGGGGGAGAGGATGCGCATGCGCTGTGGGGATGTGTCACTGAGACAATCAGGCCCTTTGTTTTTGATGTAGTTTCTTTGCTACTTTCCAGTAGTTTCTTTGCTACTTTTGCCGGGAATCAGCACTTGCGCAAAGTATGGTACACAGCCGCCGGTGTTGTGATGCGCTTGGAAGATGCGCATAACCTCTCTTCTGCTATTAGCATGCTCCCACTCAATCGTTAATGCAACGTCCCGTTTGTCCGATGTGTAGGACTTGCCGCAGCTTAGGGGTATCTCATAGACCACCCCTAGTGCACAGCGCCTAAAAAGTTTGGCGTGCTGCTTCTGGCAATCCCTCGGCTTGTGGCGTTTGATACGCGGTCACAAATGAGCCAGCGTATTGGGAGCAGGAAAAAAATATTTTCTTTTCAACTCTGCCTCAGCTTGCGTGGTTCAAGCTGGGATACGATGTCGGAGTCAAGGGCTCTCAAGTGGGTTTGAAGGTGATTAAGGCGTTCGCTGAGGATGCAGAGCTGTTCTTCCCTAAAACTATATTGAGCGAGAATTTGCTGCTATGTCGTCGATAAGCCGCGTTGATTGTGATTTTCCGGCTTTGCGCTTTGAACTTGAGTGATTCCATCATTGGATCCCGCGTTCAGGCGTTATGGGTCAGTACGGTGAATTCGTTGACTCTGTTAACCACACTACGGTTAACAACTACAAATTATGTCCACGATACTTAACATGGCTTAAGCGGCTGTCGGTTTAGTTACGCAGTTTCTTGCTTAGATATTTCAAGCCCTATCTGATCACACGAGATTTGAGTCATGCGGAGCGGGCGTTGAATAATAACAATAATAATATAATATTATTAATAATAATAATAATAATAATAAATAATAATAATAATAATAATAATAATAATAATAATAATAATAATAATAATAATAATATCATCGGGGGTTTTACGTGCCAACACCACAATATGAATACGAGGGACACCGTATAGCGGAGGGCTCCGAAAATTTCGACCATCTGTTGTTCCTTAACATGCACTAACATCGCACAGTACATGGCCTGCTTGCATTTCGCCTCCATACAAATGCGAACGCCACGGCAAAAGTGCCTAATGTTAGTCATATTTTCGTCAGCCGTTTCCTGTTGCTCTGGCCTATGTGCGATAACCCGTACCGACTGTTCCGGGATAGTTAATTCGAAAGTCATTCAATCCTGTATACTTTTCCTTAGTTTTTAGATGTGAAGCATCTTATGGCGAAGCTTAATCCGGTGGTGGTGGTGGTGGTGGTGTGCCGCGTGGCCTCCCTTACTTTCAAAAGAAAATAAAACCCTTTCAAAAGAAAATAAAAATAAAAAACCTCCTCTTCCCCGTCTCTCTCCTCTTGGCATACCTACCGCGGCAACCACACCCTCACTGCGCATGCGCCTCCCCTCCTCTCTCCCCCTCCTATGCTCCCCCCCCTCTCTCCTCTAGGCATCCCTGCCCGCGGCGTCCACACTCCCACTGCGCATGCGCGTCCCCCCCCTCTCTCTCCCCTCCTACGCTCCGCCATCTCTCCTCTAGGCATCTCTGCCCGCGGCGTCCACACTTCCACTGCGCATGCGCGTCCCCCCCTCTCTCTCCTCTCCTACGCTCCCACCCTCTCTCGCCTCGCGACGCCGACGCAGGCAGCGTCTGCTAGCGAGTTTCTTGGTTGAAAAAACCGACTGCTCGCGCTGCACAACCGTTCACTGGCCACCCCGTATATATGGCAGTGAATCTTGACCTGCAAGGTGGTGCGGGTGGGAGATTTCTCCTGTGCGTTGTTGAACAATGAAAATTCGCAGCGTGCGCGTTAACTAAAAGCTGACTGAGGGTCTCTGCGTCCAGTCGGAGTCTTCTGTCTCTCTTTGCCCATTAGCAGCAAGTGGCCTGTTCCAGTAGCAAACACCGATCCATCACTGCGTGCTTTGCGCCTCCCCAGTTTTCTCTCCTGCGCAACGCTGCGATGAGCGCCAGCGTCAACGCCGCCGCCAGTGTAAGCATTAGCACCCGCTGCTTCACATCTACACATGGTTCCCTTTAGCGGGAGATGGTGTATTTTTTTTTTAATTATTTGGCGCGATAGCGGTTACGGACACAGGAGGCGCCCTTGTTGTGATCTCATAAGCTTCCGCTGTAAAAGCACATGGCGGCGACGATAAGCACGATGTCGCAGGGTGGAGCATTTGAAGTATAATAGGTCGTCATTTTATTATTATTATTATTGCAACAGGAATTACATGAACAGTCTGGATGGGTTTTCGCCGTCGCCGTCATGTCCCCTATAAAGTCCAAATTGATAAGATCCTCCAGCTCATGGTACGTTCTTCCCGCGGGCAATAGCGCTCGAGTAGGGGCGACAAACACGGCTGAATAGGAGATCAAACGAGCCGGCCCATTTCCGTCGCTCCGAGGCGCACGCGATATGATCCCCCCCGCCTGTGAGACAGGCCGTCGAATGCTCAAGCAGAGAAGAAACAGCCCGCTCTTCTTTCACGCGCATGGAAAGACGTGACGGGGGGGGGGGGGGGGGGGGGGTTCTCCAGCAGCAACTGCGGCCTTTGATTTTACGAGCGCGCGGTCATCAGCGGGCGCCTCGTATAACCTACTACGTGCTACGCTCTCAATGCGAAGAGACGGTGCGAAAAGTGAGCCTTGAGCGGCTGTATTCTCATTCACCAGCGTTTTGTAGAGTTGCGTGAGACCGGATCCAAAAGAATTTACTGCCAGCCTCACTTCGTATAACATTACACGTTGTTCCTATAGCATTCATTGCTTCGCCCTTGCGGTGACACTGTGACTTTTCTAAACAAATTCAAAGCACTAGCTAATCTTAAGTACAATGCATTAACTGCACTTAGTAAATACCCCATTGCATTCATGCGGCAGTCATTAGTCGATGTAATCAGGTACATTTTACGTCCACTAATTCTTCTAAAAGGTCCATAATTTTGCTCACCCCTGAAACGTAAAACGGTAAATAGCAGACAGAGTGCAAAATCAATTACACAAAGTATTAGCATCCGTGTGGTACGTCTGCCAGGTAAACTTTTAAATGAATTCAATGATTCATGCCAATTATCTCCACTTATCCAGGCCTATCAATATCCACCTATCAAAGCCGACGTTTATTCTTAAAACGGAAAGAAGTGTGAACACTGAAGCGCATGCTTATGATATCAATTATGACATTTCGTGCGTCAAAAATTTAGATGGCATTGAAAGGGCCTGAAATATTAACTGACCTGCTTGACATCCATACCAGCCGTATGAATCGTAATATCAGTAAAAATGAGGACGAATATGGCTACGAGTACATCAGGTTGCATGGTGGTTTAGTAACTGTTCGTAATCTTCCGGCGCGCCCAACGTGAAACTTATCCTGATCGGCAGTTTCCTGAGTACAAAACGCGGTCACGCTACTTTCCTGCCTTTTATGCGACACTGTGACGCAGATGTATTGCACTGTTCCTCTCATAGTGCTCTTTTCATCGACTGCAATGTATTCTTAGCACTTTATATATTCAAAAACCACTTGACTGCCGAATCCTTGGCACGTCACCGAAGTGTCGACATCAATACTTTAGAGGGAACATATCGAAAGAAAGATTGACACAATCTGCTTCTAGCACAATGCTGCAAAATTGTGTGTAATTTCTGAAAAACGAGAAAGGTTTAGCGACTGCCCGGAAAAGTTATTGGTCCAGGTTTCGATCCGCGAACAGGCGCGAATTTTCTTCATTTATGGCTTGTTCTACGAATCTGTGGTTGTTAATTTAATCGTTCATAACGCTGCCTACATCCTACGGCGTTCCTCAGAACTCGCTAACAATAGAAAGAACTTTTTCCGCAGACACACTTGCTGGGAAAATCGCCTGCTCTTGGCGACAATCATTGTCTTTTGAATATCGATAACTTACTGGGTTACAGAGCGACGAGTGGACTTGCGCGAACTGAAATGCTGAAGCTATATCTGCGCGTTGATGTATTGAAGATCCCGCTGAGGAGCTATTTGCGACAAATCTATCATTAGAGCTGCATGATCGAAAACTAAAAAAAAAAATGGCGAAGCTTCCGCTAAGCCACGCAAGCCTTGAAAGAGAGAAACTGGACGATTCTGAAGACTAATCTGTTTCTTCTATGTTATTTATAGGCCTTACCTAGGTGATGCTTCTAGGTTGCTTCTAGGTTGTTGCTAGGCTTTAGTTAGGCGGTCCTAGGTTGTTTCTATGCTGATTCTCAGCTCAGACAGGTTCGAGTTAAACTACACTGCAAGCGGGTTTGATCCTTTTAGGGAGTTTTGGGCTCGTGTCGCAGCGTGCATCCTAAAGGTATTACGCAAAACCCCCTTCAAACGCAGGTTTTAGGGGTGTACGGCAAGATGGCGGTGCCTGTTGAAGCGAGAGCCGTCTATTGAAATCATTGTAGCCGTCGGCCAGCATTACTAAACTAATTCGTTCCCAAATAATGCTCGTATTTAATTTAGACTTGAGTAATGAGGCTTCGCTAGCCGTGTGTTGCCGATAAAGTAGCTCCGTTTTTGAGATACGCAGTCGATTTATGGTGCAGAAGGCTTAACAAGGTTTTTTTTACAAGGTTCACTCGTGTTTTCTGTAGCCGCGCAGAGATGGCGATGCTGTATTCATTTCCCTGTTCCCAAGATAAGGCAAATACGGCCACAAGTCAAGCCGAGACAGGTATTAGGGGTCTTTGTTGCGTGGGGCAGGAGCCAACCTGACCCACGGCGAGCCTACGGAGGGCAGGACGTGTGAGGTACGCCGCAAAGACGACTTGAGGCGAGACTGACAGAAGTGTGTGTCTCCCGTGTTTATTGCACGCGGTTTTAAAGAGGAGGGAAGGAAGACCATTGGCCGGCGAGGTACAGATCACATGACCCGCATGTTAGTGCCGAGTTGGTTGCGGAGCACAGTCAAGGCGGAAGACCAGCTCCACCTAGGGACATGTATGAAAAGCTTTATCCCGCTGGTGTGTTTACCCGACACCAGGGGTCGCACGACAGAACAGTCTTGAAGAGTTCTCGACTGCGCCATATGTCGAAAGAAAGCGATGTTTTCGGCCCGTCAGACGCAACGTTGAATCAAACGCTGCACGGAGACGCAGCAGCGGTGACTTTGCGCAGCAGCTCGATTTAGTGCCGCACTTAGCTTTCTACGGCTCTATACATTTGGTTAGAGTGTACTAGAACAGGGGAGTGCTCGGAACGGCCGCAGCATCAATGTACAGAAAGTGAAGCCATAAGAGGGTCAATCCGCTTGCGGCGCTGCGATCGGTACTCTGCAATGTGTCGTCGTTTTAAGAGTTGAGCGCGGCTCCACCAAAATGGTGCAGAGGTTGAATGCCTGCTTCCCACTCGAAAGCCCCGGGTTCGAATCGCAGCTGTAGATCTTGAGTTTTAATCTTGTGTGTAACTTCTTATAGCGGTATTGTTTTTCTCTGTTTCTTAAATCTCGCTTCAATTGGTACGCATTGCCACAAAACTAACTTGAAATGTGAAGTAAAATAGAATAAATTTGACATTGACAAATTATCTGCAGCGCCGCCGCACGGCATTCAAGAAAGACGTAAAGTATTGCTGTGAGATCTACGAGAAATCCCGGAGGTCATACTTTGCGTATTTGTTGAACGCCGTGTGGCGGCGCTGCAAATAATTGCACTCAGCGTCAAATATCTTGTATTTTACTTCACATTTCAGGTATTTTCTTCGCAATACGTACCAATTGCAGCTAGTTTTAAGAAACAAGAAAAAACAATACAGCTATAAAAAGTTACACAAAAAAATGAAAACTCAACATATACAGCTGCTATTGGAACCCGGGCCTTTCGAGTCGGAAGCAGGCATTCTACCTCTGCACCACTTTGATGGAGCCGCGCGCAACTCTTAAAACGACGACACATCGCAGACTACCGATCGCAGCGCCGCAAGCGGATTGACCTCTTTAGGGCTTCACTTTTTGAAGCTCGTTCCGGGCACTCCCCTGTTCTAGTACACTCTAATTTGCTGTTCATATATCTAGATGGCGCCGTAGATGCTTGCGTTAGGGGCGCATGCCAGCTTACGAAAAAAAAAATCAGGCTTTATACATACTACCGTTTCACAGACATTTCTTGCTGCTATTTATTACTGGATCATATTAGAAAATGGACAACAAGGTATATACGCACAAACCAGGGCTGGGCAAAGATACTTTGAAATTGTATCGCGATCCGATACAAGATACTCGGGCAAGAAGTATTGGAGATACAGATACAAGATACTTCCGGAATGAATGTATCCGATACGATACTTCCAAATTGTATCTTAAGATACTTCGGTACATTTGTAAATTTGCTATTATAGATCCATATAATGACGCTGCAAATACCTATGTACAGAAGTGTTTGCTTGAAAATGTCTTAACTGCGACCAAATTTGTTTATTTTAATGAAATATATGTTTAAATCCCGAAAGTTATGTTTTTCTTGCTTAATGTATATCCCTCTATTGCATGGCGTCCCATATTTGGCACATACCGATTAACATTTTTTATAGCGGGCGCAAGAGGACCAGTGGAGAATGTGACACAGTTAGAGTAATCCTTATAGTTACGCGCACTAAATCTAAAACAAGCGCTGCCCTCCCTAGAGCAGTATGAAATCTAGACATGAAATAGATTGCACGGTGCACGTGCAAGCTCGGATCACGAACGACAGTGACTGCTATATTTTTCTTGCAACCAATTTCTCGTTGCAGAAGCAAGAAAAAAATTATTTTGGCATGTCTCGTGGCTTTGAAAATTCATGCTCATTAAGGCTCTTCTCAATTCCGTTTTCCACTACGGTATATAGTCGGAAATCGGTATGTGCCATATTTGGCACAGTATGCATGTGAGTGATGAAATGTGAAATATGATGCCATCTATGTATTGTTGCACAGTGCAAATACAAACAAAAAATCACGCCATATCCACGAAGTGAATGATGATGAGTGGGCGAAGCTCGATCGTTTTCATCCATGGCAGAAAGAGAATGTGTGGTCTGGAACGCGCTCATACTTCATGGTCATCAGCGTCATCGTCATCGTTATCACGTGTAGTGGGTACATTCCACTATACTGGAACACGCTTATGCTTCATTGTTATCACGTGTAGTGGGTACATTCCACTATACTGCGTCATCGTCATCTTTATCACGTGGAGTGGGTATACCTACCTTCTACAACAACAACTACTACTACAGAGGAACGCGCTTATACTTCATGGTCATCAGCGTCATCGTCATCGTTATCACGTGTAGTGGGTACGCGCTTATACTTCACGGTCATCAGCGTCATCGTCATCGGTATCACGTGTAGTGGGTACATTCCACTATACTGGAACGGCTACTACATACATCGGGGACGCACGACCCACGACTTAAGGAGCTTCGTCCCTAAAAACATCTGGCGTCTTTCGTTGGTTTATTTCATCAATCAACGTCGTTTTGAACAAAATTTTTTATTGTTTAATCACGCACAGGAGAAATCTCACCAGGCACTACCTTGGAGGTAAACAATGGCTGCTACTGGGAATGAGAGACAGCAGAAGTCGGCTTTTAGCTAACACTTACACTTCTACTTCTACTAACGTTTCCTACTGGAACATGCCAATGGCTGCTAATGGGGAATGACAGACAGAAGAATTCGGCTTTTAGTTAACGCGCACGCTGCGAATTTTTTATTGTTCAACAACGCACAGGAGAAATCTCCCACCGGCACCACCTTGGAGGTCAAAGCGTAAGACTGGTTACGCACTACGACTACGACTACGACGAGGGACGAACGGGTGCCGCTTTAAGGAGCTTCGCCCCTAAAAGAAATCATGTGAGATTATGCAGCACAGCTTGTTTTTTCCAGATTTCAGTTGTGGCGGTAGATTTTGAGATGCTTCACGAAAATATCGAGTGTCAGCACCAGTACCTGGCAATTTTTTGTTACATTATTGGTGTGGGTGCACGAAAAAATTATGTGAAGTCTAACCAGTGCACGGCGATATTTAGCTTTTGCGATCTCTCGGCAACTGACGCTCACAACCACAAGTCAGCGGTTGGAAATTCGGGCAGGAAAGTACAGCAAGGCGGCACCATGCGAAGAGCCAAACGTGTAAGCGGCCATCTTGCACGTAGATGTCGGCAGTCAGATGCACTAACCAAAATGTTAAATTATGCCTGAACACAGGAAGCAATTGCTTTGCTTTATTCCACAAATCAAGCTAAAAAGACCGCAATCAGTGAGATTTTGTTTTTCAGCCATGGCAGCAAGTTTGCTCGCCCACGTGCATAGTGTGCCATACTTGGCACAAACCTTTATTTTCATTAATACAGTCACAATAAATCTGAAAATTTTTGTACATGTTATTCTTCATGTAGTTAATGATAAAAAATGATCAAATTTTTCTATTGATTTTCTCATAATTCATGCAGTAGAGGGATATTAGTTTCATTCCAACACAAGTCATTGGCATTTGCTTACTTGACACTTTTGTATTTGATGGGTGTCGCTGCTCTACTTGGCGACCAGCTAGCGGGTTGCCGTCTAATTGCAAGAACTTCAATAAGAAGCCTCCGCCAGATGGCACAAATACTGGTGCAGAGTCTTACCTTGTCCGTAAGCGTATTTACCTTTCCTCAAAAAAATCAGATCTGTCGTTTTAGAATGCCCTCTAAAACGTAAAGAAACGCACTTGGCCCAAAAATAAAAATAGAATTGCTACATTTTTCATCTTAGTTAAGAAATTAAGCTCAACATAAAAATACCCTAATGAGAGCCACATAGCGGTAAACCCCATCATTGTTTTTATTCAGTTGAGGTTAACCTCTTCTTTGTAAATATTTGGTCCCAGTTACGTGACACCCTTTATAAACATGATACAAGCGGCACCCCTAAAAGCTATGAAAATAGAGCATGATGTATAGTCAACTTAGGTGTTAAGGTCAGATAAAAAACTCGGTGCCCACGGAAAATAGCACTAAAAGGCTCGTGAGGACGCTGATGAGAAAACCGTATAGTACTTGATATTATGTTTCTAAAATCCCCTTTCTAACGTCTTTAAGATTTGTTGTTTCAATTTTCATTATTATAATGTAAACTCAATCTTGCTGTTTTATGAAATCGTAAGCAGAATTTTCGTTCCTGTAGGTACTAGGCACGCTCAGATTATTTTACATTTGCCCTAACATCGCCTGAACAGTAAACTCACATGGAATGTAGATATGTAAATTGTAGCAATGACGCAGACAATTAAAAATAGAAATAAATAAGAGAAGGAATAGAGGAGGAGGTTAAAGACTTATTGCAGTTAACAAAATGGGAAAAAACTACACAGTGGCCTAGGTAATGTGTGGAATGCAAACGGAGGACAGCAACGAGAGCACTTGTGCTAACAATCAAGCTATCATCAAAGAACTTCTTGCATAATTTAGCACGAAGAATGAAGATACAGTACGCCAAAATAGCATCTGTTGCGTAAATGCTTGTTCTATTGCATATAGCATCGACACCGGTAGAGGGACGGTTGTTATAATCAAATTTGCATATAAGCCACATACTGTGCAAGTCAAGCTTACATCGACGAGATCTGTGAAATCTCTGTGTGAAAGCAGGGAGACGCAAAGCAACCCCATCCTTGCATTTTTGAGAATTTGTAACAAAGCACCAGGCAAGACAAACTTCAATAAGGACACTGTAGCCGCAACCGAATTTGAGCGCAAGACGCCGCATGCATTGGAGCACGCAGCACAGTGTCGTGGCTACAAACAAGGTTCATGGCACTGACACAGCTAAAACGAAAGAAAAAATCGAGAAACAAAAGGTCGGCTGCACGTAGACGTTCACGCGCTTGTTTTTGTCGAGATGGCTCAAGCGCCATCCCGTGACTCTGCTCCACCAATAAAGGCGCGTATACACCTTATTTCCTATGCTCACTGGAACACTCTGAAGGAAAGACAAAGGAATATCTGTGTCCTCAGCTTTATTGAGGTGGCTTAGTGGCAGCAGTATCAGCTTGAGAGGCAGAGTTCAGCCGACGTTTGTTGTTTCTCAGAGTGGGGTTGCTATAGCCGTATCTTGTATCTTAAGATACACGATACATTATTGAATGTACCGCAAATACAGATACAGATACTCGTTTTGCGAGACGTATCGCGATACAGATAGAAGATACCCAAAGAGTATCTAAGATAGTATCTAAGATACATGTATCGTCGATACTGCCCAGCCCTGGCACAAACATGGAATTTGCAAAGTACACACGACACAGGAATCGAACTCACGACCACACGCACCGAAAGCAAACACCATAACCATTACACAACAACGGCACTAATTGCTTGCACGTTTTTTCACGGGGTTACATATTTACAAAGCGGCTGGTAACCCATCGAAGGCACTTCAAATTTGCGTTCTCGTAGCAACGGCATGTGTTTGCCCTTGCTCTAGGCCAGCACATAAATTGCGGCGCGTCATACAGACCAAAGTAGGCACCTTCGGCTCCGAATTATTCGTTCGTCGTGTCGGGTCGATTAAACAATGGTAAGCGTGGGCCCTATTCAGTGCTTCTCCACTTGTCTACAATGAATAGCTCACCCGAAATGCGTGGATACCAGAGTGACAAAGTTATCTTCAGATGGCCGAAAGTAGTAGCATTCCATGGGCGTATGCTGTGGAGCAACTTTCGTTATTTCTGTCGCGGGCTGCACGCGTCCCGTGGCAGCGGCGTGTTCTGAGCTGTTCGAACACCGCCTGTGTTTCCATTTAAAATGTCTGGGCCTGCCGCCGCACAGAACCCTTGAGAGACGAGAACGAGACACTGAGAAACGCATCTTTATCACATCAAGACTCGGCCGCGACTGACTGCCAGCGGCCGCTGAGGGCGAGGCGCGAGCGTGCCTGTGCCCGTCTACCGCCGGCTGCCGCTCCCAAATATGTAAATTTACACACAGAGATGCCCATAAGTGTTCGCAGGGTTTCTTTTCAGGGGGGAAGCGGGGCGGCGAAGGCTCGTTGCAGCGCCCACCCGCCCTATTAGGTCAATGTATTTTGTATTACATCATATTTTGCATTGTACTTCGGAATTTGTGCAGTGGGAAAGTGCTTACGTATATTAGTTTCTGTGCATAGCATTACTCCACGTGCATCTTTCCACTTCTACTGCGCCAAGCATTTCATGGTCTGTGTTCATTGCCTATGTTCATGGCCTATTTTCCATGGTCTATGTTCACCTATGTCCTCGTTGCTTGCCATGTATAGGGAGGCTCGGGTTCTCCTCAAGTGACAAACGTCACTTTTCTCCCGAGCCTGCCCTCATCCTTGAGATGAAATAAAAATTGAATTGAATTGAAAAAAAAATGTACGGGGCAGATTGCGCACCCCCCTCCCCCCTAGGTGATTAAGTGGTGGGAGGGGATCGCCTCCTCCCGTGTGCACGCCTATGCGGATACCAGAGTTACGAGGACATTGTAACCCGCCTACAGTAAGTGCATTTAGTGCGCGCGTACTGTCGCGAGCCAAACGCAGGGGCAGCCGCGCTTTCTGAGCAGCTGAACGATAATCTATATCTGCAATTGGCACTTTTTCGCAACTCGCACTTTAGCGCGGCACACAGTGGTTCTCTAACTCAACATCACTATTTCGTTGCTTTCACACTCGGATCCACTGTGAGCAAAAATAAGTGGGAGTAAATGACTTGTCCTCTAGCGCATGCCCCGATGGGGGGTTTTATATACTCCCTACAGGCGGAGTAAAAAATTTACTCCCCTAAAGGACGGCGTTTTTGGATGGATTGAGGGAAGTATTTATTTACATCCATCGGGGAATTTCTTCAGGTAAGTATGGGAGTAAATTTTTATATCCATCAAAAAAAAAAAGAACAAGTGACCGCCTTTCGCAGCCATACAATCTGCGAGCGAATGTTTAATTATAGTAGCTTGAAAGCACTTACATGATCACACGTATACAAACACGCACACAAAGCTCGCAAATTATTACAACACTCACATCGACCGCCACTCGCGCTGTACAACCACACGTCGGTCGCCGGGTATATATAGGCACCGTATTTTGACCTCCCATGTGGCTCTGGTGGGCACTTCTTATACGCGTAATTAAGCAATAAACATCCATGGCGTAGGTATAAAAATACGATGGTCTGATGGGTACCCCAGAAAAACACATGTCTTTTATTTTAAATCTGCCAAACATTGACCGCTTTTTAATTGGCGAAACTTAATTATCAGCTGGCGCTCTGTCGCAGGGGCTCAATTTGCATTTGCAGTACTGTGTGTGTGTCCATAATATGCACTGAAACGTACAGAAATCCACAAAGCACGAGCGGCCGTGCAGAGAACTTAAGCGGCACACTGTACACATTCAGCAACACCGGCGAAGAACCGAGGCGCCCCGCCGCTACCGCGTCCTTGCCGCCGCCGTAGCTAGGCCTCTCCCAGGAGTACGGCCCGGCTATACGATGAACGACTGCTGGCGATCACAAAATGGTTGCTGTTGCGCAGTTTTCGTGGTCGTTATTTTTCACACACAGAAGAAATAGGTGTCCGCTATCCGCGCAGTTTAAGCTATGGAGCGATAGACTTCAACGAAAGAGACGGTTCGCAGACGCGATTCCTGTTGCCCGCAGTGCATGGGCAGCCGTATGTTATTTCAGTGGGTTCAGTGTGCCTCTGCCTCGTATCGTCGCTTGCCCTCGCGTTAGATGTTTGACAGCTGTGGGCGCATGACACAGAAAAGACAATTCTAACTGTTATTCATTCCAGCAGTCTTTATTTACTGTGAAACACATCCTTTGATTCGCCGGTGGCCGGTGCGAGCTCGTAGAGCTCGCCACCGCGGCCGGTGCGGCAGTGCGAGTTCGCTACGCCACCGGCTTGATACCGACGGCTTAGCGCAGCCTTCTTACCGCTTAGAAGTTGCAGCCGATGAAATACCGGTGACACTCCGAGAAGCAACCGTCGCCGGCGGTCGGGGCGAGCGCGTCGCCGACGAAGCTCTCACACCGGCCGCCGGCCAGCTTGATGCCGATGTCGTGCGAAGCCTACTTCGTATACTGCTTCGAAGTTTTAGCCGGTGAATCTCCAGAAGCAACCGCTGACAATTGCGACAGCTTACTTTTGTTACCGTTGAAATTATCCGTCGCAGTTCTTCGTAACTCGGCACAATTTTAACTGTTATTCATTCCAGCAGCATTTATTTACTGTGAAACACATTCTTTGATTCGCCGGTGGCCGGTGCGAGCTCGTATAGAGCTCGCCACGGCGGCCGGTGCCGCAGTGCGAGCTGGCTACGCCGCCGGCTTGATACCGACGACTTAGCGCAGCCGTCTTACCGCTTAGAAGTTGCAGCCCATGAAATACCGGTGACACTCCGAGAAGCAACCGTCGCCGGCGGTCGGGGCGAGCTCGTCGCCGACGCAGCTCTCACACCGACCGCCGGCCAGCTTGATGCCGATGTCGTGCGAAGCCTACTTCGTATAATGCTTCGAAGTTTAAGCCGGTGAAACTCCAGAAGCAACCGCTGACGATCGCGACAGCTTACTTTTGTTACCGTTGAAATTATCCTTCGCAGTTCTTCGTAACTCGGCACTTTGAAGCGAGGTATTCGCGGCGTGTCGGTGGCTTGTACTCGTGTGCTTGCTTGCATGGGCACGGCCGTTCGGACAGACAGCTCGCGGTCGGACGCTGGCGCGAGTGAGACTTCTCTCTGTCCAGAGTGGCTCAGCGGTGCGAAAGACCGTGACACGTTCACACTAAGCACCAACCGGCCGTTGTAAATCCTCGCTGCACTGATAATTTCGTTGTCTGTCGACAAATACTCACACGGTGACCCCCACACGCACACACACGCACGTCACGACCAAAAATGGTTTTTAAAACTCCCATAGGGAGTTTCTACCCACGTGACCTGAAACTCCGTGGGGAGTTTAAGAAGATCATGTCGTTCATAAACTCTCTCATTAAGCAAGGGGCGTTTTAAGACGACATGTGCCGACTTAACTCCCATACCACGGAGTAAATGATTGGGGCATGGGAGTTTTGGGGGCTCATATGCTGGAAAAGCTCCCATCTCGGCTAATTTTTGCTTACAGTGGAGACTACCTAAAATCTTACTAATATAACCTTTATTGATCAACACAACACAAATGCGTTAAAGCGAATACCTAAGGCGCGCCCCAATATCATGCAAAACCACCACAAATTTAGCGGTGACAGGTCTTCCACTAGATAAAAGTTTTAATGCACATGCACTTCTCCCTTGTGAACGTTCATGTGTACTTGACACTCCTCTTGCACCGATGATATAGCACGAATTTTAAAAAAATGTAGTGTTACAGTTTCTTTCAACGAAGCAGCTGTTCTTCGGAAAATAATGGTTGTTTTGGATTGCTAGTAGAATATATGCACAGAAGTAGACAGGTTGGCTTGTTCACCATTCAGAATTTCATAGACATAACACAGAAACACGAGGACTGTAGCAAATGGGCACAAAACTGGAAAAACCTGTTGATTTTGGCACTGCGTTGACCACCTGCACATTATGTTAAACTATTTATACAACATACAGCTTCAACTATGTTACGATTGATGAAGGATCACCCATTCCACGTAAGAACACACTGATCACTTCCTGCCTACCTGCTTGTTGCCTATTTATCTTCCACAATAATTCTGTAGAGTAAATCGTCTGTTCTACTTGTTTGGTAATAAAACGCAACCTATAACATTGAGCCAGCAGCGTTCCAGCAATTTATATTGCATGCAGAAGCTCATACCTCAAATGGTAAAACAGTGTTCACAATATTTTATTGGAATCAAAACAGCAGCAGTTCTCATGTAAGTGTCAGCATATGTATATTTCCATCTTCGTGCACAGAACTTACACCCAATACTGAACAATAGCGACATATACAGTACAGCTCAAGCACTATATATAATTCACAGCAGTAAAGCAACAATAAGTAGTGTGAAAATCTCATCATAATGCACACTGACATGTGCCCATGATAGTTCCAGTATGTAAGCACAATCCAAAGAAATGGGATGTACAAGGATCTTGGTGTAAGCCTACACATGAAGGCAACTAAATTAGTGCGATAAGGCTAGCATTACTTTTAAGAAATATAAAACCATACAGGTAGCATGTTGCAGTTTCTTATTGCATTAGTTTGCCCTGTGGCGTAAAACATGTCGCACATGATCATAGAGTTCAGTTTTCAGCAGAGAAGTCCGGAATATAGACCTGTGGTGGTGATTGTAGATCCACTTACCACGATTTGGAAAAGCGTGCAGCCATGCGAACAAAAGGAAAACATTGCGTTCATATGTGACCGCATATATTTACTCACATACATGTGAAAACTAACATAATTTTCGGGAATTATGCTTGGGAACTCGTCGGCATTATCACACAACTGCAATACGCCAATACAGCTATGTTTACAATATTTCCATGCCAGTCAGTGTCATCTGCAACCTAAAAAGTTGTTCCTCTTTAATTCGTCACTTCATGCCTTACACAAACTTATCCCACGGAAAATTAATCCCAGTGCCATGGCTGCAAAGCCGACCGGAAATTAGGCAATCACATGCCTAAACTTCAAAATTTCCTATATATAGTGGCTGGTCGCTTGGCATATTGCATCCTAGGGCTTGATATGTCATGAGGCTGAATAGAATTTCACCACAAATGTGTAGAACCCGTAATGCAGTCAGGACTTGAGTTCATAGGTAAAAAAAGCGTGAAAACAAAACTACAACACACATAGCAATAGAAATGAAGAGAACGAGACGACAGAGTAGTGGCAACTGAAGTTTGCCACGTGTATGACTTTTTTATTCACGTTCATACTAATTCGGCGGCTGCGTGATGCTTTAATCTTCTAATATTTTTGTACTATGTGTGTATATCTTCCTGTGGTTTGCATTACACTTCAATTTCAAGTAGCGCTTCGTCCAGTGCCTTTCATTCTCATTTCTCTCTGTTGTCGGCTTTTTTTCCGAACTTTCTTTAACTATGAATACACATGAACTCGCCCAACTGTCCATTTTAGGATTAAGTTTTGTAAATAAAGTCGGTTCCACTCAGCATCAATTTAAACAATGCGTAATTTTCAAATGAGCATGCTATTGGGAAGGTTTCATGCAGTGCCACGCATAACACTCTGCATCAGTGCGAGTAATTGTCCAAATGCTGTGAGATATACGAAATGTTCGAGTCAGTTTACAGCGAGGCACAGGGGGAATGTACCCACAGTACACTGTCTTGTACACAAACAAGTGGGCGAGCAACTCTTGCTGCTTTGACAAAAATGTCTTCCTGAAAATAATACAAAAGAAGTCCATTAAGCTTTCCTTATCTAGCAAAATGAATGTCTTGGCAAAGACACACACTTGACCATACTATTGCACACTTTTTACCAAAACACGAAACAAATGCAAAATTGAGATGCTGCTAAGTAGTTCCTTGTAAACTTTTCACTGAAAGTACACAGGGCGAAAAATACACGACAGTAAAGAAATGCGAAACAACACCAGAAGTGTACTTTTGTCCCGTGTACCACCATTCGGGCAGTTCTAGCTGTCAGTAAAGTTAGTATTGTAGTGTAAAGGGGCGCAAATATTAGTAAGATTAACTTTGTAATTAAAGGCATTTCAATGGAGATGCAAATACTTGAGTTCTGTGTACTTAGCTTTATGTGCACGTTAAAGAGCCCCAGATCGTCGAAATTTCTGAAAATCCCGCTACGCCGTCTCTCATAATCATATGGTGGTTTTGAGACGTTAAACACCAACAATTATTATCACTGTGTAACTGAACATGTGGGCACTAGCTTCTTGATCAACAACAGCTGCTCTGTTGAAGACTGACGATTGGGCGACTTGGTATTGATTCATGGCAAAAGGAAACAGCCCACTTTTAATGAGGACAGAAAAAGACATTGACACAATACCAGCGCTTTTACTTTCTCAGCAATTGTGTCAACAGTCAGAATATTGTGTACGGATCATAGACATTATGGCAACATATAGTAAAACAAAATAACGAGAGGGAAGGAACAAGGTGATTAAACAACAAGGTTCCACAGATTCAAGTGACTTATATTAATGCGATTAAATTATCCTTGCACAAGTGACACATCTCCTAAATACTATAAATATGCACAAGTATAACCGAGGCAAGTTCCAGTGCTGATGTGTGACTAATGAAGTGATAATCCCACAAAATGCATGTGCTTCACAAAACACACTGGCACTAAACACATGTCTGTCACATCATATGGCCATCATTATGTCTCTTTAACATAATTTATTCGTCTTAGCTAAATGAATACTAGCTAATGAGGTTAATGTACCTTGATATGCAATCTTTTTGTCTAGAAGGCGCAGAATGTGCACAATGAAAAATTGTTGTCAGAAAGGCTTGTCACTTGCTCATATTCGGTGCATGATAACAGAATAGAGAAGAAACTTGGCCTTAAAGCCCATTTCATCACATGACAGCGTGATAAAAGCTGCCTTTTTTGTTGTTTTGTTGTTGCTTAAGTGTATACTCCCGGAAAGCACTGCTTCATTCATGCTTTATCGCAAGCAAGGAAACTATGTCGTACAAACATTCTTTTTTAAGGTGCACTTGCTTGAATTGGCTGGCCGCTGCAAGCTTGTGCGATATTCACAGGAGTTTCAAAACATGCATCACACATCATTGTTACGTGAGCTTAATCAGTTTTTTTTTTTTTGCTTTTCATTGCGCTTTTCACGTGACGCAATGTGCGGAATGGCACCAACTGCTGCCCGCTCGACGATAAGGACGCGCAAACAGCGGAAACATAAGTATTACGTACCATTTGTGTTCCTGATTGTGCCGCGCGCCCATTAGCTGCTTGGTTGTACCAGTTGAACTACAGAGCGGCATGCTCGCTTGAGTCACTGGGCCATTGCCACACCACCACACTCACAGATGCTCGCAGTGGGGGGATGTTGCACTGCCGTCAAACCACAAATTTCACGTCCAGCGACGACAACACAGTAAGGCAGCAGGCACTAAATGCGCACACACACGACAGAACACAGCTGGGCAGTTCAGAAGCGCCGCATAGAGTAATATGAACGGCGTTCAAGGCCAAGGTTATCCCATAACGGCTTCGCTTCGCTATCACTCACTCACGGACGCCGCTGGGGTAGTCTCCGCTGCGATTTCGGAACTTACGACTCTCTTCTCGCGTTTATTTCTTTTTTTTCTTTTTTAAACACGAAAGTGTTTTACGCCAGGGCCCACCAAGACAATAACGTATTTTCGTCACGGATATGACGTTGATAAAATGGACGCCACCAAATGAGAAAGAAAAAAACTTTTGGTAAAATGTTCCGAAGGACATCCTACAAACGTGCCTTATATCTCTCACACAATCTCTCTCACTCTGTTATCTCTGTTGGCATGGCCGGGTGGTGCCGCCGTCTCTCAGCGATGAAGAGAAGTTATGGGGCATGACACCTATTAGCACCGATAGAGAACGATTCGTCGGCGACGGAGTTAAAGCATGGCGTCCAAGATGGCGCGCCGGCGCGCAATCTCGGAGGTCATGGTTAAAGCGTCTCGATAGCGGCAACAAAAACTGGCCGCGCTAGCATGAGGGAGTCGCCCTAGACGCAGTCATGTGTCCCTCTAGTTATGCTATTCGCCTTTCGCTTCGTGTTAGCGTGTGACGGCTCGTTGCCGGAGTAGTGCCGCTTCCACATGCAACAACGGTGTTTCGCCGCCGACTACTTCGAGTGCGATAGCACCGACTTATAAAACTGAGGCGGTAACGGTGCTGAAAGGCAATGATGTGGACGGACGAATGTGGTGCCTTGGTGGAGCCAGACGGATGCCAGTGGCACGCGGAACGTCTGCGCGCGTTCGCGGCTCAAGCTCTGCCTCCCGTGTTGCATGAAAACAGGCGTAGGTTACCGCATCACTCGGGAGCGCACGCTGGGCTGTTTCTCTCCTTAAATGACGACGCTTTGCAGTGCACAGTACTAGTGTTTGTTACGGGCTTGTTGATGACATCTTTGCGCGCAATTCGTTACACGCTGTGTCTAGATATAGGTTAAAAGGTTCAACTGCGACAACGGTTAAATCATGATAATGTGGGATTAGTCGTCGCAATGGAGATGTGCCACTAGGCGTCGACGTGTGTCCATACACTTCAAACGGTGCTACAGCTGTAAAACACCAATAGACATTGTACAAACACTTATAATCACTACACCATAAGCACTACTTCTCTGAATACACTTTTCACTTTCGTGTTATACCGACTCCTATGACGGAGGGATCAGTGATGTTTTTTTTATTTTTTTTATTCCTCCGCGCGCGCATCGGTGGCGTCGCACTTGCTGACGACTAGGGCCACCGCCGTTCGAAGGTCGAAGGGCATTTTTTCTCGCTTCGTCCCTTTCGGAGCGGCTGCCTTTCGGAGCGTCGCGTTTTCTTCTTCTTTTTTTTTGTGTGTTTTAGACGTGAAGCATCTTATGGCGAAGCTTAATCCGGTGGTGGTGGTGGTGGTGTGCCGCGTGGCCTCACTTCCTGCGCATGCGCGAACCCTTTAAAAAAAAGACCTCCTCTCTCCCCTCATCCCTCCCCGCGGCAACCACACCCTCACTGCGCATGCGCCTCCCCTCCTCTCTCTCCTCCTACGCTTACCCTCTCTCCTCTAGGCATCCCTGCCCGCGGCGTACCACACTCCCACTGCGCATGCGCGTCCCCCCCTCTCTCTCCTCTCCTACGCTCCCCCCCCTCTCTCTTCTAGGCATCCCTGCCCGCGGCGTCCACACTCCCACTGCGCATGCGCGTCCCCCCCTCTCTCTCCTCTCCTACGCTCCCCCCTCTCTCGCCTCGCGACGCCGACGCAGGCAGCGCTGCTAGCGAGTTTCTTGGTTGAAAAAACCGACTGCTCGCGCTGCTCAACCGTTCACTGGCCACCCCGTATATATGGCAATGGATCTTGACCTGCAAGGTGGTGCCGGTGGGAGATTTCTCCTGTGTTTTGTTGAAGAATAAAAAAAATTCGCAGCGTGCGCGTTAACTAAAAGTGGACTGCAGGTCTCTGTGTCCAATCGGAGTCTTCCGTCTCTCATTGCCCATTAGCAGCGATTGTCATGTTCCAGTAGGAAACACCGCTCCATCACTGCGTGCTTTGCGCCTCCCCAGTTTTCTCTCCTGCGCAACGCTGCGATGAGCGCCAGCGTCAACGCCGCCGCCAGTGTAAGCGTTAGCGCCCGCTGCTTCACATCTACACATGATTCCCTTTACGGGAAATGGTGTAATTTTTTTTGCGCCGGGTTTTCTAAACCCCGGATTTTATAGTGTGC